>PVLD010012315.1:9515-61073 GCA_004027595.1 Dinomys branickii | reverse complement strand
GCTTAGTCATCACTCTGCTTCTGCTCCACAAAGGACACAGCACCCAGGACTTTCCAGATACTAATGCTCGAGTAGTTGGAGGGAGTGAGGCCCGGAAGAACTCCTGGCCCTCTCAGGTGGGTGTTCCCTCACAGCCCAGACTCTCAACTCAGTGAGTGTTGCTACGCATTTACAAAAAGTATCATGCATCTTGTGTATATTCTTCTCAGCTAGCAGCTCACCACCTGTGTAGATCCCAGGTTTTAAAGATGGGTGGAACCAGGATTAGTTGGGTTCCTAAATGCAAAAGGTTTGGCAGAGCCAGGTGTGGTGGCGCACGCCTGTGATCCCAGCACTCGGGAGGCTGAGGCAGGAGTGTTGCTGTGAGTTTGAGGCCAGCCTGGGCTACAGAGTGAGTCCAAGGCCAGCCTGAACTGCATAGTGAGACCCTGTCTCAAAAAGACAAAAACAAAACAAAAAAAGGTTTGGCAGAGGGGATTTAATTCCAGCCACACTTCCAGACATACCCTCAAATGCAAGCTACCTTTATGCTCCCTGCAACGCTCCTTGGGACATGCTACGAGACTGTGTGCCAGGCCCATAAACACACTCCACACAGCGCATGTCACGCACGTGCACGTATATGTACACAGGGCAGTCGCTTCTTTGGGCAGGGAGTTCCTACTTTTGTAACAGGATGGCTAGGCCCCGCCTTAGGCAAATCTGAACATGTGAAACTGGCCATGTTTGGGAGGAATCGCTGCCATTACAGTTAGACCCAGTTTACCGAAGTCTGGGGCCTATTTTTCAGTAGAGCTACTGTAAAGTATGAGGAAACACTAACTGATGGAAATGAATATTCTGTTGGTGTTTCTGCATATTCCCGGAGGTGGGGGACAGTGTTTTTGTGAACACTGCAAAGAAATCTTTCCAAGAAAGAACAGTGATGAAATGAATATTCTGTTGGTGTTTCTGCATATTCCCGGAGGTGGGGGACAGTGTTTTTGTGAACACTGCAAAGAAATCTTTCCAAGAAAGAACAGTGATGAAATGGGTTCCAGGCCCATTTCAACAACTTAGAGTAAGGGCGCCTTCATCCCCCTCTGTACACCGCAAACATCACCCCACAATGGAGCGTTCTGGGCAGCTGACCCCAGAAGCATCAACACACCTGTGATCAACGACACACTCTAGCTAGCCACTACCAATCGATTCATGGCAGACACACTCTAGCTAGCCACTACCAATCGATTCATGGCAGTTGGCAAGTCAAATGAAACCTATTTGTTATCGTTAGTTGAAAGAGTTGGAGAAGACCGGGGATATAGCTCAGAGGCATAAGCAAGTGGCTTGGCAAGTGCAAGGTCCTAAGTCTGAATCCTGGTACCAAAAAAACATAAAGTTGGAGAATGTTTTGAAGGATGTCAGAAATTTTTGCTTGCGGCAAAGACTTTTGAGAAACACCAACGTATCCCTCCTTTCTTTCCTCCCATCTAGATCTCCCTCCAGTACTCGTCTCTAGGTTCCTGGCATCACACCTGTGGAGGCACCCTCATCAGGCAGAACTGGGTATTGACAGCTGCTCACTGTGTAGACAGGTGAGAAGAACCAAGATGAGCTTCTCTGAGACCCTGGGAGGAGGAGACACTGGGCTTTTCTTTTCTTTTTTTTTTTTTTTCCGGTCTTTCTGAGACAGGGTTTTGCCATGCAGTTCAGGCTGGCCTTGAGCTTACTTTGTAGCCCAGGCGAGTCTCAAATTCACAACAATCCTCCTGCCTCAGCCTCCCGAGTGCTGGGATTGTGTGGAGTGTGTGCCACCACACCTGGCCAGACGCTGGGTTTTCTGAAGGAATGTCTAATTTTCACTTCTGAGGCCAGCCCATCTGTGTTTGGAACTCACCGTAGCAGGCAGACTGCGTAGAGAAAAGTATAAGTTATGAAGCCTGCTCGGGCTCAGATCTTGTCGCACCATCTTCTAGCTATATGACCTTGAGCAGCTGCTGTTAGCCTCGCCCTTCTCTCATTCCTTCATCTCTAAAATGGGGTAACACCTCCCGGTAGAGTGGTTAGGACTGAGTGAGTATTTCAGCGCCTGATCCACATAGGACTGGCAACTGTTTTCTCACTGCTGTCAGGTCTCAGACTTGAGATGTATCAGAGGCATGTGGAAGGCACAGGTGGCTGAGCACTGCCGAGCAGAATTTCTGATTTGATAAGTCCGCCGTGAAGCCTGATGATGGGCATTTCCTTTTGCTGTGCATGTGATATTAAGGATTAAACCCAGGGCCTTCACAATGAGCTACATATCCACCTGTCCTTATATTTTATCTGAAGACAGGATCTCATGAAGCCACTAAGTTGCTCAGGAAGGGCACAAACTTACGACATTCCTACCTTGGCCTCCCAGAGTGCTGGGCTTGCAGGCATGGGCCACCATGCCTGGCTCTGATGATAGGTATTTCTCACAAGTTTCTGAGTGAAATGGCTAATGCTTGTGGCCTCAGGACACTTTTCTAAGAATTACTAGTATAGAGCCCGGCATGGTGGCACCTGCCTCAGCACTTAGGAGGCTGAGGCAGGAGGACGATTATGAGTTCAAGGTCAGCCTCAGCTATAAAGTGAACTCACGGCCAGCCTGAACTGCACAGGGAGACCCTGTTTCAAAAGGCCAAAAAAAAGAATTACCAGTCTATGCCAGGCATGGTGGAGCACACCTATAATCCCAGAACTCAGGAGGCTGAGACAGGAGGATCACTGTGAGTTTGGGGCCAGCCTAGGCTACATAACAGTGAGTTTAGAGTCAACCCAAGCTATACAGTAAAACCCTTTCTCAAAAACAAAGCAAACAAAAAAGTTTTTACTTCCCTCAAAATTGCCTTGTGGCTCCCAGCCATTTCATTCATGTCGCAGGTTATGAGATGTAAAAACGAAGTTGATAATGTTTTGTTTTCCACACTCACAAGTTGGTAAATCAGAGAATGAAGAGCTTGTTACTTCTTCGTCTTTGGACAGACACTAGAGAGTCCTGTCCCAGGGATAAGATAGAAGATGGCTCTCCAACCTTCCTCGAAGGGGAGAAGAGAGTGCCTTGGGTCACTCGGGGTTTCCTTCTCTCACTGCAGTTCACGGACCTTCCGTGTGGTTGTCGGAGAGCACAACCTGAAGCAGAATGACGGCACTGAGCAGTACGTGAGTGTGCAGAAGATTGTGATACATTCCAGGTGGAAGAGCAACAACGCCGCGGCCGGGTAAGCTGAAGCCGGGGCTGCCCCGAGGCTGGGAGGGGCGGGGCCTCGGCTTTCAGCACATCTTTTGCCAGAGGGTCAGCAGGACCGCACTGTCTGAAACTTGGTCTGTGGCTCCTCACAGCCTGACCTTTGCATGAGGAGCCAGTTGAGCCCAAGAGAGAACACTGTGTCCCACAGGGAGCGGTGAGCAGGCTCATTCAGCCAGGTGGACTTTGAGAACTGAGGTTTGGGAGGGCTTCGGAATTTGAGAAGGTCTTTAGGATTTGTTAGAAGAAAAAGGGCTTGCATTATTTGATTACCCGAAGTCTCTTCTCCATAGATCTTAATGTCGCTGCTTTTTCGTTTTTGATGTTACGTATTATTCATTGTGTGAGATAGATTCTATCAGGAAAAGAAAATTTCCTTTTTGTGTCTGTGCTAGGGATTGAACCAAGGGCCTGGTATATGCTAACGAGGCCCCTCCCACTGAGCGGCACCTCCAGCTCAGAGAGAAATTTCCTACAGTGAGTCTCACACAGGAGATCTGCAAGAATGAGCTGTAGACTTCCAGAAAGGAAATCATTAAAATATGCCTAGGACTGAGGTGGGGCTTTAGCTCCCTAGCAGAGCACTTGCCTAGTATGTGAGAGACCCTGGATTTGCACCCCAGCACTGCAAAAGGAAAGGAAAAAGGCAGGGGTTCATGCTAAAGAGTACAGAGGTACAGGGTTCAAATGAATGGAGAATTTCTTCAGAGCTTTGAGGGCCACGCAATATTTTATGTTTTTCTTCTTTGAGAACGTTGCCCCCCCCCAATCACCGCTTCCCTGGGTGGCAGACATAGGCGCTGGGCTGCAGGACTGATATTCCACCGGCAGGTGACGCTGTTAAACACACAATCTCCCGCAGCTCAACTGTTCAGCAAGTCAGCCCCCTCGTTCAAACTTCATTGTCAACTCCAAGGGGACATGAAGGCTGAGCGCCCTTAGTGCAGGTGCTGACCTGAGGGAAGGTGTGGCTCCAGAGTGAGTTTTCTCCCCCTGCAGCTATGACATCGCGCTGCTGCGTCTGGCCCAATCAGTTACCCTCAACAGCTACGTGCAGCTGGGTGTTCTGCCCCAGGAGGGGGTCATCCTGCCTAACGACTCTGCCTGCTACATAACAGGCTGGGGCCTGACCAAGAGTAAGTCACCTATGTTCACACCTCTCACCACTGGGATCTTCATTAGCAGCTGAGCTACTAAGGCATATTTTTCTGTGGTGTTAAGTGTTTAACACCAGAGACCATTCATCTAAGGAACCATAGGTAGGATAGCTGATACATTAAACCAAGCTAAGAATAGCCTATGGAATAGAGTCCGAGAATCAGACTCTTAGAGCTAAAATCAGTCTTGCCAAGGAGTGGTTATTATGGGGGAGGGGGACATACTGGGGAATGAACCTGAGGTCTTTGTACCGAGCTGTAACCCCAGCCCTTTTTAATTTTTTTATTGCAGACAGGATCTTGCTAAATCACTAAGTTGCCAGGGCTGGGTTTAAACATGTGATGCTCTTTCCTCAGCCTCCTACAATGCTGGGATTACAGACATGTGTTACCACACCTAGGCAAGAGTGAGTTTTTTTGTACCAGTTCTCATGAGGAAAGTGAGGACCAAAGAAATGAAGGATCATGATCACATGACTAGTTAGTGCAATATTAGGGCCAGAACCTAGGTGCTCTGGCTCTCAGTTTGGTGGTCATAACAGCACTGTGCTACCTCCAGGCAATGGACTGGGTTTCAGTGAACAAGCTGGGGTAGCTATAGATCTAGGTGGGTCACGGGCTGAAGAGGCTTCAGCTTTTCTCTGGTCATCACAGAAAATGTTACTCAGATAACATTGATCTGGGCATGGTGGCACACACCTATAATCCTAGCACTTGGAAGGCTGAGGCAGGAGGATCACTCAAAAGAAAGATAATGGAAAGGTGGGAGGGCTACAAGACAGAGATAGTTGGGAAGAGCAGAAACATTTAGCTCAGTACAGAAGCCTGCTCGCTGCCAGGCAGTGTTTGGGTTTCTGCGTAGCAGGCAAGGCCTTGCTGTGAGCAGCGGGTCTGCTGGAGAACCTGGAGCTGAGACACACTGCTAACTACCGACTGTGCTCTCAGTTCGTGTGATGTCATGGTTCAATTTTTTGACCTATGACATGAAAGGGTTATTGTAGTGGGAAAAAGTGATATCTATGCAAGGGCTTTGAAAAGTCAAGAGAGCTAGAGAAGGAACGCTGAGCCAAGCTCTTCAGAAAAGGAAGCGGGTGTGTGCGTCCTAGTTCTGCTTTGTGAGGCTCGGAGTGTAAGGAACAGGACAGACAGGTAAGTTATAGCCAGGAAGACCGTTCTCGTTACCTAATTCAGTGATCCACAAGTGGAAAGGGCAGGCTGGGCTTGTTGGCTTAGACTTGGAGCCTGGGAGCAGTAAGAGGCCTGTAGTCGGCATCAGAGGAGAGAGAAGAGGCTCTGTGACATCACAGGGGGAGGCGCTTGCCCGAGCGTGGGGGGTATGGCAGGTGTGGAGGGGTTTTTGCCTGGACAGAATCAAGGCTGACTTCCAATATGTGTCCTGCTCAGCCAATGGGCAGGTGTCCCAGACCCTGCAGCAGGCTTACCTACCCACCGTGAGCTATGCCATCTGCTCCACCTCTTCCTACTGGGGGTCCACTGTGAAGAACACCATGGTGTGCGCTGGTGGAGATGGAGTCCGTTCTGGATGCCAGGTGAATACACGTGGAAGGGGCCAGCAATCCCCCGCATCCCTCTGCCCTCTGCCCTTGACTCTCCGCCTTTTGCTCACCCCCATTCCATACCTATTCTTTTTTTTTTTTTTTTTTTTTTTTTTTTTTTTTACTTTTTGAGGGAGGGTCTCACTGTGCAGTGCAGGCTGGCCTTGAGCTCACTTTGTAGCCCAGGCTGCTCTTGAATTCGCAGCCACCCTCCTGCCTCAGCCTCCCGAGTGCTCCACACCTCCTCTTGTACCTGTGTACCAACTCAGCTTTCTGTTTTTGCATCTGAAAATGGTTCTGCGTTAGTAACTCTGTATTCACAGAATCTCGAAGTTGAAGGGAGCCTCAAAATTTGTCTTGCTCAATGCCCCCACCTCAAAAGCTTCTGGGTGGCCCAACATTTGCGTGTTGGCGCATGTATGTGTTCCTTGGATGTTGTTTGTGACCCAGATTTGGGGCTGGGCCTCACAGGGGGCTTGTCATTGTGTATAAGACAGCTCCCAACCCCATCTTTTTTCTTGTACTTCATCCATTACCACTTCCTAACCCCATTACTTATAGGAACGGGTCCAGGTGAGTATAGCAGGGGAAAGTACACAAAATAATGTTATATTAGTTTTTATAGAATGGAGAGAATTCTCTACTTAGATAAGATCAATCAGCAATAAATCGTATTAAAGATTTTCTAATGAAGTTCAACAAGTGTTCAGTGTGTGTCTACGGTATGCCAGGCGCCACGTTAGGGACACGAAGAGGAGTCAAACAATGTCAGCGTGCCCCTCTGCTCCTGCACTGGACACTGTTTGATGGCTCTTGCGTCCCTCACATGGTGCCTGGCATACAGGGGAGGGGCAGAGACGCAGACAGACACTATGCTGCAGTGCGGTGTGGCTAAGTGTTACAGTGAAGACATGAATGGTGTGATGTGGGAGCTCAAGGGTAGGGACCGCTTCTGTTTACCAGAGACCGGGAAGGCTTGCCTTTCCTAGGAAAGTAGAATCTAAGGTAAGTCCTGAAGGTTAAGTACAAGTACGCCAGGTAGAAAAAGGGAAAAGACATTCAGAGAAAAGGAAAAGGCATGAATAAAAGCATCAGGTTGGGCCGGGGCTATAGCTCAATGGCAAAGCGCCTGGTATCAAAAAAAAAAAAAAAAAAAAATCAGGTTAAGAAAGAACTTTCCCACTGCTAGAATAAAGCAGAAGTTGGAGGCCCACAGGCCAAATCCAGCTGCTGCCTGTTTTTGTATAGCCCACAGTTTAAAATAGTTATTACATTTTCAAATGGTTAGGAAAAAAAAAAAGAATATTTAAGGACACATGAAAAATACATACAAATTTGCAGTGTTCATAAGTGACATCAGGTCATGGCCACAGTTGTTCATTTACTTATTTTCGTTTTTTGAGAAAAGGTCTTGCTGTGTAGTTCAGACAGACCTTGAACTTACTATGTAGCCCAGGCTGGCCTTCAACTCGCAGCAATCCTCCTGCCTCAGCCTCCTGAATACTGGAACTACAAGTGTATGCTACCACACCAGGCCACTTACTTATATATTTTTTATGGCTGTTTTTGTATTACAATACAGAGGTTCCTGAAGAGACAGTGTGGCCTGCAAAGCCTAAGCTATTTACTATTTGGCCTTTCCACAGAAAGTTTGCTAACCTCTAGGCTAGAGGATAAAGTATTACTTTACTAAGAAATGTCAGGAGATTAGACTACTGAGGCCAGCAGGAACCACATGACTCCTTGTGACTTAAGGCTTCAAATTCCAAGCTTACGGGTATGACCTTTATCTCTTCAGCACTGGGAAGACATGGAGGGCTTGGAAACAGAACAGCACCATGAGATTTGCCTCTTAGAAGTGCTCCCTGGCGCTGCTGTGGGCATGCTCTTTGAGAAGGGCAGGAAAGGCAGGGAAATTGGGTAACGGGCTATTGTAGTGACCCAGGTAGGACATTTGGGGGCCTGAGTTTGGGCGATGGCAACGGGAATGGAGAGGAGGAAGGGACTGGAAAAGAGGAAAGAAGGCAGATCTGGGGTGTTTCCTGGTATCTGGTTTAAGTGACTTGGGGTATGTGCAGTTGGTGCCTCCCACACACGATGGTGCCTGGGTGCTGGGACGTTTGTAAGAACCCCTACAGGGTTCTTACAAAAATCTCAGGAAATACTGACAGAGCATCACACAGGTAGTACATGACGCAGCCAGGAGCCACAGAGGAAAAGAAGAAAATGGCTACTTTGCAATTGATGGACACTGCTGTTGGCAGAAAGAGTCACTTTAGGAGGGGTGAGGGCAGAAGCTAGAATGAATCATAAGGGATTAACAGGCAGTAAGAAATCCAGCAGGGAATAAGATTACTCTTCCAAAAACCCGGGGTGAAAGAGAGGAACAGAAAAGGTCTGGTAGCTTTAAGAACGGCTAGTCAGGGCTGGGGACGGAGCTTAGCTGTTACAGAGCCTGCCTGTCAGGAACAGCCTGTCATGGAGGACGTGATCTTTTAAAGGGAAAGGAAACTGAGTGCTGACAGACAGGGAGGAAACTATCTGGTCGGCCAGGGCAGAGGGATAATGGATGGCACAGGATTCCAGGAGAGAAGGGAGAGATGGGACCTACAGCACTGACTTTGGCCGGGAAGAGGGACGCCAGCCGTGTGCGTGGACGTGAGTTTGCAGGTTGGGTCGCTGGAAGCTGGCAGGTGTTCTGAATTATTGCTTCTGGTTATTCATGAATTAGGAGGAGCCAGTTTGACTGCGGGAAATGGAGGTGGAAAGGCTGTTTAAGTCCAGGATTATTGAGGAGAATGGGAAGATTGTTCTCTGTGATGCCCAGGTTGGAGATGAGGCAGTGACCACTTGTAGGGTGTAGGCTTCACTCCGTGTTACCCAAACACCAGCTGTAGGGAATGGATTAACCCAAGGCTGGGTTTTCCTGCCAGAGGAGCAACAGGACATGACTGCAGATTAACTGCAAAGTTCAAGCTATGCGGAAGAGAAAGAGTTGTTGGCAGGAGATGGACAGGCTGGTTTAAATGGTAGAATGAAAGAATTAAAAGGATTTTTGTGAATCCAAAGAACTATGAAAATAAGGCAAGTAACACACCCCAGTTTTTCTGTGACTCTCCTTTGTTAAAATTTGAAAATCAAGAGGTGGGGGAGAGACTTAACCATCATGCAGCAACTGCCAGGCCCTCGTGAGCCAGCCAGCTCCACACAGCTGCAGCCTTGTGAGTTAATTCTCATCCCTCTCTCAAGACCTTCAATTTTCAAAAACTAAAGTGCTTTCCTTCCAGGTGCCACTCCAAAATGATAATTCTCTGAGACACTTGTGTCGCCAGGTCCCTTTCCACTGGAGCCTCCCAAATAGTGGGAATTCAGATTTCTACATCCCTTTCTCCTCAAAGGGGATTCACTGCAACACTCCCAGTTCAGTCAGTGCATCCCCATGACGTTCTTTTCCAGGTCTCCCTGCGGCTGTAAAATCCTCCGTCAGACCGTCCATTCTCCAGAGTGGCAGTCAGTCTCTATTCAGGTCCGTTAGCATATGACTGTAATACCCACAGCTCAATTCTCTGCCGTTGCTCTGGCTCTGAAAAACTCTCAAGTGCCTTTTAAGATATAGATGGAAGAGAGTTAGGTTGTTTTGAGCACAATAATTTAAACATATTTTCCCAAACAGCAGCTGGGATAGAATACAGCTAGTTCCTCTTTAAAAGAATTATCTCCACTTTGAACTTTTGTCTTTTTTCTCTAGTTCTTCTTGTTTATTTGTTTATTCTTTTGCTTTTTTGAAACAGGATCTCATTATGTAATGTGTCCTGGCTTTGAACCCACTGTGTAGTCCAGGCTGGCTTTGAAATGGCAATGACCCACCTGCCTCAGCCTCCTAAGTGCAGGGATTACAGGTGTGTGCCAGGACACCTGGCCTATTTCTGCTTTTTAAAACCTTATTCTTACTGAAGCTATAACTATTAAATTGACAAATACTGTAAGACCAGAAGGCTCAGTAGTAGAAAGAATAGTCACTGTACAAACTCTACTGATCTGGTTCTTCCCGAAGGGGACAACTTTCAACTTTTTTGGCTGATCTTTTGAGGTCAACTTGCATACCTTAAAAAAAAAATTATATATATATATATATATATATATATACACTTTGCTACTTAATTTTTCAGTTCAGGTATTATGGGAAATGTATCTCATCCACACATATCTCCCCACACACCCAGCAGGAGCTTTTCCCTTCACCTCAAACTGGGGAAACAGTTCTGGTTAGTTCAGAGTTCCTCCAGTATTCACCCGTGGCTGTGAAAAATGTTCCTCCTGTCACACTCCACGTTAACTTTCCCTTTCTTACATAATTTATTTTCCCTGGAGTTAATAGCTACCTTTTTTTGCTTGCTTAGTACATAGCTAATTCATCCCTACTTCAGCCCCCGTTGTCCACTAATGTATAAGCCACTGTCTTCATTTTCTCTTGACCACGGTGATCTGTGACCCCCAGTGTTCAGACCCAGCGACACGGGTCTACTCGTGTTCATTATAACATTTAGTGGGGTTTTTTTTCTTTCTAGAAATTCCACACCCTTGATTCCGAAAATGTTCTCTGTTGATTAATTCCTCACCTCCATTTCTAGTTTTCTCTTCCTAGATTATTTTTTCTGGGCACCAAGGATGAAACCCAGGGCCTTTTGCACGCTGGCCAAACCCTCTGCGACTGAGCCACACCCCGACCCTCTGTAGGGTTTCTTTTATCCGTGCGGTTCCCTTCTGGTCCTGTCCTCTGTACTTTGTTTCTTTGTTCTACTTTATGTTCCAATTCTTCCAGACTTTCATGTCCACTATCAAATTTATAATAAGGATCCTTTTTTTGTTCTCTGATTGTTCTGTTCAATGACATGTTGCTCTTGTATCGTGGATGCAGTATAAATTATAGTTCTATAGTTTATTTTCTCCTCCCTGCTTAGACTTGGTTGCCTTCATTTTATTCATTTATTTATTTTGTCTTTTTGAGACAGGGTCTCGCTATGCAGTTCAGGCTGGTCTTGAACTCACTTTATAGCCCAGGCTGGCCTTGAACTCACAATGATCCTCCTGCCTCAGCCTTCCGAATGCTGGGATTACAGGTGTGCGCCACCACGCCTGGCTCATTTTTTATTTTTGTAGCTTTGTGTTAGTCTGTATTTAGTTTTTGCAGTGCTTGGAATTGAACCTAAGGCCTCGAGCATACAAACACGAAGATCAGGGCTGAGGGTCTAACTCAGTGGCAGAAGCATGTGCTTAGCAAGTGCAAGGCTCTGGGTTCAACCTCGCACCACAAGAGCGAAGAACAAGAAACAGGTCCCGTGCTAGCATTGTGGGAAGGAAAGAGGTCAGTAAGATACAGTTCCTGATTCAAGAAGCTCATAGATATGTATGAGAAACAGAGACAAATCATGAAACCAAAATACAAGGCAGGATGTGACGTAAGAGCCGCAAAAGAGAGGAAAGAGTTCTGCAGCTGGCTTAGAAAGGACAGAGACACGAAGGAAGTAGAAATTTGAATTGGAGCTTTAAAAAGGCACAAACCTTCACAATGGCGGTGGCTGAAGATTTCAGACTCTGCTTGTCTTCCCTGCAGGGTGATTCTGGAGGCCCCCTCAACTGCTTGGTGAACGGCCAGTACGCTGTCCATGGAGTGACCAGCTTTGTGTCCAGACTGGGTTGCAACGTTGCCAGGAAGCCCACAGTCTTCACTCGCGTCTCTGCTTATATTTCTTGGATAAACAACGTGAGTCCTCTCAAATGATGGGTTAAAATAGAGTCACTTGGAGACTCAAGTACTGCACGGTTCAGGAGCAAAAGATGGGCCGGGAAGTCACTATCTTCCTTGCCGCAGTCACACGCGCAGTCCTTCCGCTGCGCCACGTAACGGTGCCATCCTCAGTTCGCCTTCCCGTAACTACGGAGCAGACGTCACCATGTGGCTCCTGGTTAGGCTGAGATAGCAGATCTGAACCAGGCACATATCGGGGTTGTCCTACGTCACTTTAAAGGATGCTCAAGAGTTAGGAGAGACCGGAGACACTGACCTAGTGGTAGGAACATACACCCCACCTCACCATGCCCTTCAGCCTTCCGGTGTTCTGGGGCCTTCTCGCGTGCGTCTTGGCTCACAGCCTTTCAAAGTCTACCCACGCCTCCATGTCCCGGCTGTGTGCGTATGATTCTGAGGCCTCCCGAGCCCCACTGCTGCCCATACAACTCCCCATAAACCCCGCACAGGGCGTATTTAACTTTGAGCCCTGAGAAAAGAAGAAAGGAGGTAGACAGAATTTACTGACTGTGGATGTAACTATCTTGTCTTTCAGGTCATTGCCTCCAACTAAACATTTTCCTGAGTCCCGTGGCCTTCCCGAGATGGTTCTGAGATCTTCATGCAACAGGACTTGCGTCAACAAGAAAAAAAAGTAGAGCTGAGGTTACAGCTCAGTGGCGGAGGGCTTCTGTAGGGTGCTCACGGCCCTGGCTTACAGCCTCAGTGCTGGGGAAAAACAAAACAAAACAGCAAACAAACAAACATTCTGAGACTACTGAATCAGAGCCAAAACAAAAACAAAAACAAAAAAACAACGCAGGGACAGAAGCAGGAGATCACAAGTTTGAAGCCACCCTGGGCTACACAGTGAGTTTAAGGCCAGCCTGGAATACACAGTAAAACACTGTCTCAAAAAAGCACAAATAAAATGGAATGTTCATTATCACACTGTGTCTTTCTGCTTGTAATGAATCCCTCTGGAGGAAATGCAGCTGCAGGACCCAAGTTAGATTTCACCGCCTTTGTGGGCTGGCTCTTCCCTTTGCTGCTATCTTTACCAGTCCACAAACTAAGCCCAGGGAGAGTGGTTTTACATTAGCCATTTTGGATTATTTTAGAGTGGACTCATCCATTAAACCGACTCCTCTCCTTTGCAAAGGCACAAAGTGCTTTTAAAAATTCCTGAGTGAGGGCTGGGGATATAGCTGCCTGGCAAGTGCAGGGTCCTGAATTCGATTCCCGGCACCAAAAAAAAGAAAAGTGCTAAATGTGCCCTAAGTCTCTAAGGCAGACCGCGGGCTCATCTTCTGTTCTCTGCCTCAGTGCCTACAGCGAGTGCTCACCCCGAGCTCCTGGCAGACAGGAGCTCACTAAGGTACACGAGAGACGGAAAGGTCGCATGCCAGCAGACTTAAGAAACCCACAGATTAGGAGACTGCAAAAAACAGGACAAAGAAAAGAGGAGAGCAAGCAAAGGGCCGAGGGAAGGGACAGACAGGAAGAGGCAACCGCGTGGGCCCCAAGCTCAGTGTGAGTCAGCATTTCAAGCCCAGGACTAAAATAGGCAACCGGATCCTGGATCCTATGAACCACAGAGAACTGAGAAGCTGATAATTCCGCTCTCTCCTGGCCAGGGCTCAGTATGTTAGAAGTGGCCTAGGAGAACGCAAAAAGGGAATCGAAAGAAGGAGTCTCAGCAGATGAGAAGCCGTTTTTCTAGCAATTACCAAGGCCAGACATGAAGGACTAAGATAGTTAACATTCTCGCTT
Source organism: Dinomys branickii (assembly GCA_004027595.1). Classification (NCBI taxonomy): domain Eukaryota; kingdom Metazoa; phylum Chordata; class Mammalia; order Rodentia; family Dinomyidae; genus Dinomys; species Dinomys branickii. The sequence goes on along the minus strand of PVLD010012315.1, from coordinate 47,546 downwards.
GGCTGAGAGAAATTCTGGAATTGGTCCTGCTATATCGGCAGAGGCTCTGAACATGATCTGTGAGAGACTGGGCTGAAGCCAGGCCATGTGTGACCTTTCCCAGTTCTACCACTAAGAAGTGGGGTAACCACTAAGAAGGCCAGTTACCAGCCTTCTCTGTGACTCGATTTTCCTAGCTGGTTAATTTTTTTGTTTTTGTTTTTTGTTGTGTTTTGCTTTTTGAGACAGGGTCTTTCTCCCTAATTGAGGTTGGCCTTGAGCTCACTGTGTAGCCCATGTTGGCTTCAAATTCACAGCGATCCTCCTGCCTCTGCCACCTAGGTGCTGGGATTATAGGTGTGCACTACCACACCCAGCATAGTTCATTTCTAAGGGATGTTCCTGCTCTAATACTGGGTATTTTGGTGACCTTCAATTTATTTTTTAATCATATTTCATTGGTACATTTTGAATATACATAATGATCACACTCATCATAGAGAATTTGTACCTGTGCATGACATAACTTTTTTCCCCACTCCCCTACCTCCCTTCAACTCCTCCTCCCTCCCCATTTACAAAAGATTTGTTTCTATGTTTTCTTTTTCTCATTTTTTAACCTTCCTCTTCTTTCCTTTCCCCCTCCCCTTCCCATTTGAACATTTTCTTCCTATTTCACAATACCGATTACACATTTTGGTCTTTATTTACACGTTCCATTTCTCCTACCAGAGAGCCAGGGCAGCGCTTACACACGTGTGTCCAGTCTATTTCACTTAAGGGTATGGTTTCAAGGTGCCTCTGTTTCCCTACACGTTTCAAGGGTGTGACCATTGATTTTAACTCCCAAGATATTGCCAGTAAAGAGCGTTTCTTAGGAGCCAGTGGCTGCTGTGCACCGCTCAGAGTTCTGAGGGACACGGGTATAAGCCTTCTTGGTTAATGACACACTCGTTGTCACTCTAAAGCTAACACACAGAACAAACACGAATCACCTAGTGACGAAAAATTTTGCTCCCATCCCTATAGTTCCGCACATTGCCGCACGATCGGATTACCAACCTGTCTCCCCTCCACGCTGTAAGCATCTTGAGCTCAGAGATTGTAGTTTATCCACCCTTGGCTTCCCCTCACCCAGCAGTGTCCGGACCCCAGCTGAACTCAAGCAGTCTGTCTACCTGGGGGAAAGAAACGGAAGATACTAGCAGGTGATTTTGTGGCAGGCCTCAAGCTTTCTCTGCACTCCTTGAGATATATACTTGTACCTTTCTTCCTCCTTTGAGGGAATTTTACCTGCACTGTGAAAACAGTAAATAGTTCTGTGAATGTAGGTCAGGAGTAACTTCCATGTGGGGAACTTCTCCCCACAGAAACAATAGTAATCTCAGTAGCCCCGCCCCAATTTGCACAATCTAAGTCTGAGGTCTGTTTTTTGTTTGTTTTTGAGACAGGGTCTCGCTATGCAATTCAGGCTGGCCTCGAACTCATAAGGATCCTCCTGCCTCAGCCTCCCAAGTGCTGGGATTACAGGTGTGCGCTACCAGGCCCCACAGGAATTTTTTTTTTTTTTTTTGAGAAAGAGTCCAGCGCTAGAGTTGAGGCTGGCCTCGAACTCGCGGCTGCCCTCCTGCCTCCGCCTCCCAGGCGCTGGCATGACCCGCTGACCAGACCCAGCAGGGGTGGGGATTTTGAGGTTGAACTAGAGCAGGCGCCCACTGCGGGCAGCCCGAGTCCCACCCTCCGACCCGGCTCCGCCTCGCCACAGCACCGCCTCTCCCCAGCGGCCCCGCCTGCAGCTCTGGGCCCGGGCCCGCGGGGACGTCGCGGCCCCGGAGAGCCTCGGGGTGGCCCGGGCCGCGCAGCGGCAGCCACGCGCGGGGAGACCGAGGCCCGCCCCTCCCCGGCCGGCCGCGGAGCCCGCTGGGAGTCCGCACTTCCTCCTCGGGGGCCTGCAGAAACCACAGGGCGCCCGGCTCGGTCAGCCGTCCGGGGAGCCGCACGATGGCAGAGGGCAAGGCGGCGGGCGCCGCGGGCCTGTTCGCCAAGCAGGTGCAGAAGAAGTTCAGCAGGGCCCAGGAGAAGGTAGGGAGCGGGCCGGGAGACCTGCGCTGGAGGTGGGGCTGGGGTCTCCGGCCCGGCGGGGAGCAGGGCGGGCTTCCAGGCAGCTGGCGGGCGGCGAGCGGAGGAAGCGCATCCCCGACTGTGGGGGAGACCGCGGGCTCTCTCAGGCCCCTAGGCTGACCCGGGAAAGAGGAAAGAAAGGAACTAGCTCTGGTGCCCAAATGTAGCAGGGTTTGTCTTCCCAGGACAGGCAGGATGGTGTTTTGTAGATGAGGAAATTCTAGAGCGTTGCGGGGCGGGGCGCGCCTATGGATCCCAGCACTCAGGAGGCTGAGACAGGACAATCACCGGGAATTCGAGGCTAGCCTGGGGCTACTTAGGGAGTTCAAGGCTAGCCTGGACTGCATAGTGAGACCCTATCTCAAAAAAAAAAAAGTAATTTTCCCCAAAGTCAAAGACAGGGATGACTGGGTACTGTCGCTTAGCTTGGTTTGGGCATCTGAGGATTAAGCGAGTCTCTCGGTACCTGCCGCTGCCAGGCCCGTGGGTGCTGTTCAAACTGGTGTAAGCAGTAGCACATACAGTATCTGCTTCCTGTACCCTTTGGCGTGAAGTGAACCCCACCCAGGATGATGAAGGAGCGTCTCTTCAGTTTGTATCCGTCCCAGCAGTGTCTAGCTTTACTCCAGAACTAGCGCTTGGGTGCGCGGCCCATCTATAAAACTTACCCGTCTTTCTAGATTCTGTGTACATTCTTGATTTTTTTTTTGTATTAGGAATTGAACTCGTGGCCTCGCGCTTGCTGGGCAGTCTCTGTGCCGCTGAGCTAAGTCCACCCCCCCCCGCCTGTGTACATTCTTTATATATTTTATCTTTCATATTTTAATGGCAGTTTTTGTTGCTACCGGTCTAGAGTATTCTCCTTGTTTCTAAGTTTCACCTACCAACACCCCAGGAGACAAGTAGTGTGGAAAGACAGGTGAGCCGGGAGGAAAAGGAGGACAGTACAAAGACTTCAGAGCTAGTACAGTGTTGGTTTTTCAAGGGCTCATGATCTTACAAGAATTTAGAGTAGCACATGCTTAACAATGGCAATATGTGCGTTGTCGTCTAAAGTAAAGTACTGGCTGGGGCCCTGAGAACGATTAAAGGCCGCCTGCTCACTCTCCCAAGGGGTATTATCAACCGGGGACTACTGAAGGACAGGTGTAGTTCCTGACTTTTAAAAGGTCACAGTGGTAGGAAGAGGGTCTATATGCTTTTTTCTTATGTTTTTTATATTGTCATATCTTTGTGAGGGCACAGGAAAGAGGAAAAGGGAAAGACTATCCAGCCAGTCTTTGTTATCTACTCTAATTCCACCTTGATCTGTGTTTAAGCCTCTCTGAAGACTGCCTAGTTACAAATCTGAAGGTCTGAGAGAGTGCCGAGGGGAAGGGCTCGTGAGAAACAGTAGGCGAAGCAGAAGTTCCCTCAGAGAAAGTTATGCTGTGGCTGGAAAATAAAACCCTAGAAAAGACACATCTTGGGCTGGTGGTATATCTTAGTGAGAGCTCGGGAGCTTGCTAGCGTGCAGGAGGCCCTGGGTTCCATCTTCATCACCCCAAAAGATAAAATTAAAAAAATGAAGCAGGGTGTGGTGGCGCACGCCTGTGCTCCCAGCACTCGGGAGGCTGAGGCAAGAGGATCATTGGGAGTTCAAGACCAGCCTGGGTTACAAAGTGAGCTCAAGGCCAGCCTGAACTACATAGCAAGACCTTGTCTCAAAAAAGGCAAAATAAAAAAAAAGTCGCTATTCTTTCTTTCTTTTTTTTTTGATACTGGGAATCAAACTCAGGACCTTGTGCCTTCCAGGCAGGTGCTGCACCACTGAGCTATATCCCCAGCCCTGGAGACTGATATTCTTTGTGAAATTCTATTTGGTAAGACCAGGTTGAACAGGGGAGGGGACTCCTTAAACCTCAAAGTTAAATATTTCCTAAGAGGAAAACCAGTCACCCAGGTCACACCGTGTGCTTCCTGCCTCACACCCTGAAAAGGGAGAGAAAGAAGAGGCCACCCTGGGTCTGCCTGGGGAACTCTGTATTAATTCAGACAGGATACTCTGAAATCAGACACAGGGACAGGCAAACACTGAACCTGAAGCAGCACCTAGGGGTGCTGCCTGGATAAGGGGAAATGGCCTGGGGTGAGGGCACTTCTCAGCTCCATCAGCCAGACCAGAGTTCTTGAGTCTTGGGAGGTTATGGAAGACAAGGTAAGGAGGGAGACAGTTACAGTAAAAAGAGAAGAGTCTCTGGAACACTTCAGCTTTTCTCGGAGCGGCTGGATATAATTCTTTGAATAATGTCCCCAAAAGCCAGACGTGTCAAATATCAAGTACCTGCGAAGGACTAGGCGCAGGGGTTTGACAAGTCTTGATCTCTCCTGTTTGGAACCAGCATCTAGACCTGTGAGCTCGCTGTGTTTCCTCAGCACTTTAAGCAAATTGTTAGTGTGCTGTATGCCGTGATGCTGGGGACCAAACCCAGACCCTACAAGAACCTTCCCACTCGCTCTTCAGCCCTAGTATCCCAATTTTAGAAATGAGGAAACAGGTCTGAAGAGAGATTGGTGAAGGGCAGGCCTAGTATTGAAACCCTGGTGCCCTGCCTGTGACTGGTAACCTCAGGCTGCTCCCCTTGCAGCGTTGCTGATAAGCCGGCCTGACATCTGTGCCTCCCCACTTCCTGCTGATGGGCTCTCGGAAGGAGCGGGGCTAGCAGTAGAAACACTTTTTGCTCTGAAGAGCTGGGGATGAGTGTCTGGTGTCTGTGAAACACAAGAAGGATGAACCATTCTTTTGGTTTGTTTGTTTTTTTTTTTGCGGTACTGGGGATCAAACTCAGGACCCTGCGCTTGCTAGGCAGGCGCTTATTCCACTGAGCTATATCCCCAGCCCTGAACCATTCTTTTGGTTGTTTTCAGCTTCCCACCCAAACTCAAAATGATACTGGGTTCAGACCAGCTTTATTGTGTCTTTACGGTATGATACAGCTCCACGTTTCAGACTGCTCTCCCCGAGTTTCACATTCCTGGGTGGCAGACCTCTCGGATCTCCCCTGAGCAGGGGCATTGTTTACCACTTCTCTGTTGGTCTTTGCCTCGGGTGACTTTTATTCAACTTGTATCCCAGAGGGTTTAATTCACCAAATATTTACAGAAGATTCCTTTGTTCCTGAGGCTGGATTGAACCCAGGGCTGGGGTTAGAGATGAATAAGAGGCTGTTTTATCTGGCAGAGCTTACAGTCTAGTAAAATAAGGTAAAAATTAAGTGATCTGACAGAGAGGTACCTTTGTGGGAATTCAAAAGACAGAAAGATTCAGGGAGCATGGAGGGAGGTTTGACAGTGGACCCTGAGTTTGACATAGGAGTCAAGTGTGACTAGGAGTTTCTCAGGCACAGTGAGAGGGCGCAGGGGGAGGCCGCGTGAGCTGAGAAACGCAGCAGGGGGCACGGCGAGTGGTTGGGGGAAAGGCTGGACAGAGTATATCAAGGACATGGTGGGAAAGTCTGCTTCAGCACATGGCCTCAGTATTTTCACACAACCATAGTAAAATTACCACACCCAAGAAAGAATTGACAGAATTCCATAATATCATCTAACATCCAGGCCCTAGTCAGATTCCCTCACTTAAGAGAATTATCTAAGATGTAATAACTGGTTATAGGGAAGGATCCTGGTGAGGAAGCTACCATTTATGTATGCAGTGATTTCAAACAAAACCCAGCTACAGAAAAATGAGAAGAATAGGTCACTGAACGCCGGAATGTTGTCCACTCAGACGCACCCAGTGCTAGCACTTTGTTGGGTTTACGTCACCGCCTTTGCTCTCGCTCTTTCTTTCTAAATATCTGATTTGTGTGCTCGCTTCGGCAGCACATATACTAAATATCTGATTTGTTAGCTGTCAGGCCAGACAAACAGAGGCAGAATTTGAAGGCAGGACTTTAGGAATTGGCGTTATGAGCATTTTCAGTAGGAAGCAATCCAAAACTAGAATTGCTTTGTTCTTTCAGCAAACACTTGTTGAGCATTTATATATTCTGTTCCCTTCGAGCTTTCTCCTTGAGGAAAAGCACCTGGACCTGTGATGGTAAATCTTGTAGAGACGAGAGCCTAAACTGCAGCCCAGAATCCACGTACTGCTCACAACAAAGTACCAACACGGCAGTTAAATCTGAGTACTGAGGTTTTAGTTTAGAAAAAGCATCTCATACATTAACATCTTTTGCCAGGCGTGGTGGCGCATGCCTGTAATCCCAGCACTGGGGAGGCTGAGGCAGGAGGATCATTATGAGTTCAAGACCAGCGTGGGGTACAGCTGGCCTGAACTGCACAGAGAGACCCTCTCTCAGAAAGACAAAAAATTTTTAAAAATTAAAAAAAAACAAAAATCTTTAACATCTTTTGTCTTAAAAGAAGAACAGGGGCTGAGGATGTAGCTCAGTGGCACAGTGCCTGCCTGGCAAGCACAAGGTACTGAGTTCAATTCCTGGTCTCAATAAAAGAAAAAGAAGAACAAAAAATAACACATGCCACAGATTCACTAACACTGGCCTAAGTTATATATAAGTGTGTCGGACACACAGACCTGTTGTTCACAGCAACGAATGGTTTGGGGCCCAGAATCCTGAGCTGTCTTGCCAGAGTGTTAACATTTGCTTTTTCACCTTTTACAGTTGAAGCTAGAAAGGTTTTCTCACTACACGCTCTCCGAGCCTTTTCATCTTGGGCCTTTTAGGGGGTGGAATTAGTGTCCTGCCCTCGCCATTCCCTGCACTGACTTTACACTGAGTTATTTTCTCTATATCTTTTCTGCTGTCTCCACCTAAGAAGAACCAGGCTGTGGGCGAAGGAAGGGAGTGGCAGCAAAAAGGAAGTAAGAACTGTACTTAGCACTAAGCGAGGTGGTTTTGCAACTTGCTGGTTGAAGACAGTGTTTTGTCAGGGAAGAGGGTGGGGCCAGGGAAGATGGCAGGTTCTGCACATCCTCAGAGGTGGTGGTAAGTGAGGTGGAGTTAGAGACCGACACAAACAGGCGTGGCTGAACTGAAAAGGAAGTGCAGGCATTTGTAAGCAAAGGGGTAACACTAAACCTGAGGACAGCAAATATGTACTGAGCACTCACTGTAGGCAGCACTGAGAAAGCAGTTCAGTCCTTCCAACAACTGCAGAAGATAAATGTATCTTAATGGGGGAAAGAAAATCATAAACTTGTGCTCAAGAATCGTTTTTTGGTTTTGTTTTGTTTTTGAGACAGGGTCTTGCAATGTAGTTCAGGATGGCCTTGAGCTTACTCTGTATCCCAGGCTGGCCTCAGACGTGTGGCAATCCTCCTGCCTCAGCCTCCTGAGTGCTGGGATTGCAGGTGTATGCCACCACGCCTAGTGCTCAAAAAGAGTTTTAAGTGATTTGCCTAATGGCTCATAGCCAGTGGGTAGAAAAGTCAAGGTGAGAGCTAATGTGTTAGTCAGCTTTCTCTCATTGTGACAAGATACCCGAGAGATATAACTTGAACACAAAAAGACTAATTTTGGCACAGGGTCTCAGAGGTCTGAGTCCATGGTGGTTTGGCTTTCTTGTTCCTAGGCCTGTGGTGAAGCAGAGTGTCACTTGGTGGGGAATATGTTAATCAGGTCAGGGCTGCTCGCCTTGTGGTGGGGCAGGAGAGGAAGAGGTGACCATTGGATGAGAAGAGGAGGAGAAGGAAGTGAGGGAGGAAGGAAAAGAGGGAGGAGGAAGGGAAGGAGGGAGAGAGAGAGAGAGAGGAGGAAATAGGAATGGAATGTACACCCAGGGGCCAGGGGCCCATCATACCCTTCAAGTTCCTCTCCTGGTTACCTACTTTCTCCACTTCTGCCCACCTCCTAGTCTGCACTGCCTACCAATAGCACCGCCAGCTGGGGACCAGGCCTTCAGTATGTGAGCCTCTAGGGGACATCCCAGGTCCGAACCATAGCGGTTAATGTGTGACTACAAGGCCCTTGGTGTTAACTACTTCAGAGAGAGCTCTGAAGGTGAGAGACACCGCCCCTGCTCTCAGTAAGATTGCAGACACTTAGGTCAGAGGCCCCACATACAGCCTTCTCACTCCCCAGACTTGGGGAGGGTTTTACTTCCCTCCCCAGTACTGGGGATTTGACTCAGGGCCTCACACTGAGCTGCATGTCAGCCCTTTATTTTTTGAGACAGAGTCTCCCTGAGTTGTTTGGGCTGATCTTAAATTTGCAACCCTCCTGCCTCAGCCTCCTGAGTAGCTAGATTATAGGCATGCACCATCGTGCCTGGCGTTTTTGGAGATGGGCGCGTTCAGGGTGGTAAGGCCATAGACCTGGCTTTAAGTTTTAACTTGTACAAATTCTCAGTTCTTTTTTCTTCATTAGCGCATATTAGTTATATACAACACTGGGTTTAATTGTGGAATTCTCATACATGCATAAACATACTTTGCCAGTGTCACCCGCATTACCTTCTTCAACCCTCCCTCCTCCCGTCTCCCGATAGTCTTCCTTTTCTCCAGTAGTCTTCTTCCTACTTTCGTGTCCAGACCTGGGCCCTCTTGATTCAGAGCCCTCATGATGAGGCTGCATTTTCGCTGTCTGACTCCTTGCCCGCCACTACCCATAACACACTCTGAATAAGCCGGGCCCGACCGTCTCGGGAAGCTTCTGTAAAGTTACCTACTCCCTCGACCCTGCTGATACTCTTGTCTGCCTGGAATCCTCTTTCCACTCTGTGTTTTTTTTTTTCTTCTCTATATATTTCAGTCTACCAAAGTCCCACTTCAAGGACCAGCCCACGATCCTTTCCTGTGTCACTCTCCTGTTAAATTGACCAAGCACCCACTGGGTGGATACTGAGAGATCTACATAAGTAAAACAAGTACTCAATCCTTAGGTTGTGGACACTTAGGAGAGAGGCAGTAACTTAATTAACGGGATGAAGTAGGTATGGGTAAATGTTATGATGGGTCTGCAGTACGAACTGGAGTTTTTAAGACTGGTGCCAGGCAGACAAGGGCATTCCAGAGAGAAGGAATAGAATCTATCACAAGTAATAATCTGGCTTCTTTGGGAAAAATAAGAAACCCATCCAGTAGAGGGACCTGCGGGAAGATGGCGTAATGAGAGCTGACACTTTAGGAAGGGTCGGATTATTGCAATCTTGACGCACGCCACAGTGTGATCTCTCACTTAATGGATACAGAACGGTCATGTAGTACAAGGTCATTGACCGAGTTAGTGAAGGCCATTAGACAGTGTTAAACAGCACCCGAGCAGACCTGCCGCAGCAGGCCAGGTAAGGGACGGTGAGCCCGTGGACTGAGGCTGTGGCGGTGAGGTTTCCAGAGGTGGGCTCGGTGTAAGGGGGAGTGGCTGATGGCAACTCCTGACATTCTGATTGGGCCTGGGAAAATGACGGTGCTTCCTTCCAAGGTGGGGCTCCAGTAGGAGACTCAGGGTGTTCTCACCTCCTGGAATCACGTGTTTACAAGTGAGTGTCCCTTCTAGGGCGGTCTTTCCCATGACCATCTGGCATTACCACGGAGACTTGGAGGGCGTTTGGCTGTCACATTTCCTAGTTAAGAGGTGGTAGACAGGTAGCATTCATTTCTAGCTGAGTTTCAAGTGTATTACATCAGGGCTTCTCAAGTTCCCACAGGGCCCCGGTGAGAGTAGAATCACCTGCCCGCCACTCTAACCTCATCTCTCAGGGGGGCTGTGTGGCTATGGCCAGAGGAGGGTCTTAAAAAGTGTATTCGAGGTTCATGTTTTATCCTAAAAGGCGTGCACATTTTACATGCTTCTTTCTAGCCCTTGTTTGAATATAATGCCTTCCTCTTTCCACCTTAAAAAAGAGAACATTTTAGCCAAGCCTGATGGCACAGTCCTGCCGTGTCAGCATTCTGGAGGCTGAGGCAGGAGGATGCTAAGTTTAAGCTCAACCTGGGCAAGTGAATTTAATAAGATACTCTCTCAAAAAACAGTGCGCGCGCACACACACACACACACACACACTTTTATATGATGCCAGTGAAGTAGTTCAGTGATAGAGTGTTTGCCTAGCCTGCATGAGGCCATGTCCTTAGCATCACAATAAATAAATACACACACACTTTATGGCTGAGGTGTAGCTCAGTAGTACAGCATGTATTTAGCTTGTGCAAGGCCCTAAATTCAGTTCCTCGCAGCACCAAAAACAAACAGATGAAAAACCACTTACCTTTTTTTTCTGCTTTCTTCTCTTTCATTCATTCATTCATGTATTGTTTTGTTTGTTTGTTTGTCTTTTTGAGACAGGGTCTTGCTGTACAGTTCAGGCTGGGCTTGAGCTCACTTTGTAGCCCAGGCTGGCCTCAAACTCACAGCAATCTTCCTGCCCAGCCTCCTGAGTGCTGGGATTACAGGCGTGCACCACCACCACGCCCAGTGTACTGATTTTGTTGCGACAAGGTCTTGCCTATGTAGTTTTTGTCTACGTAGTTCAAGCTGGCCTTTAACTCACTATGTAGCCCAGGCTGGCCTTAAACTCATTGCATCCTCCTGCCTCAGCCTCCCAAGTGCTGGGATTACAGACATGCACCACCATGCCCAGCTGATAAATACTGATATAATAGCCTCTAGCACACTGCTGCATACCCCTAGGCCCCAGTTTGAGAAGAGCCACAAAATTTTGTCAGCAACATATTATGTTACTAATTCTGCTGGGCCGACAGGAGTATGAACCTTTATTTGCATCTACCATTATACTCAGAGGAGCCAGGGGATATATGACCAACAGTTAGGAGAGATTTGGCTGTAACTTTACGGGCCTTTCTGTCCTGTGTCCCCAGGTGCTGCAGAAATTGGGGAAAACCATAGAAACCAAAGACGAACGATTTGAACAAAATGCTGGCAACTTCTACCAACAACAGGTAATCTGGAGGGCGGGGAAGGGCAGACGGGCGGAAGACAGAAGGCGCAGAGCCGAGCGGCCGAAGAGCAGCGGTGCTGCGTACCAGGCATCCTTAGCAGCCCGTCCTCTCCCAGGACTCAGAGCCAAAAGGTGACCTGCTGCCTCTCCTTCGGTTGCTTCCTTTTCCTGTTGCTCCTGACTCACAGTTTGGGGGACAGAGGGACGTTCTTCTCACTTTGCGACTCCCCCCAGGACTGCCAAGGTTCGGTAGCATTACCAGGTCCCCAAACAGCACGGAAGTGAGCCCGTGCTGCCTGAATTGTGACATACAATCCTCCCAAGGTGCCACCCCTGTCCTAGGTCTCCTCTCCTCTCAGTCGTCCCATAATGTCTTTGTTGCTCATTTTGGCTATTACATCTGCCGCTCCTGAGCCCTTTATTCCACAACAGTTCCTCCATCTTTTTTTTTTTTTTTTTGTCTTTTTGAGACAGGGTTTTGCTATGCAGTTCGGGCTGGTCTTGAGCTCACTTTGTAGCCCAGGCTGGTCTCAAACTCTCCGTGATCCTCCTGCCTCAGCCTCCCGAGTGCTGGGGTTATAGGAGTGTACCACCACGCCTGGCCTCAGTTCCTCCATCTTGGACTGGTCATGTCCACCAGTAAACCTCTCATTTTCACTGTTCTTTTTATTTCAACAGGACGGTAAGGATTATTTCATACAGAAAATTTACATTGAGAAGTGCATAGCCTGATGTGCCTGTAATCCCAGCAGTGTGGAAGGCCCAGGCAGGAGAATAACAAGTTCAAGCCCAGCCTTGGCAGCTTAGCAACTTAGCAACTGTCTCAGAATAAAAAGTAAAACAAGGTCTGGGAATATAGCTCAGTGTGAAGGCCCTGGGCTCACTCCCTAGTACTGGGAAAAAGAAAAAAACGTACATTACACGTTTAACCTCTATGCGATGTTTGACTTACTTTTTTTATTTCCTCCTTGGCACTGAGGATTGAGCCCAGAGCCTTTGCACCAGACTGCATATGTAGTCATTTTGTTGTTGTTGTTTTTTAGACAAGGGTCTTGCTAAATCACTAAATTTAGCTGGGCTTGAAGTTGCGATCCTCCTGCCTCAGCCTCCTGGAGGGCTGGGGTTCCAGGCATGTTCCACCATGCCAGGTTGGTAGTTGACTTTCCATCTACCAGGTGCAAGACCTCGTGTGCGGTGCTTTTAATCTCATTTAATGTCTCTATCAGCACTGCCATTGTTGTCCCTTTGTAATAGAAGGATGTCACTCATTAAAATGGCCGCCTAGTTGCAGTGTAGTTCTGACACTCCCCAGAGTAAGGCCACATTTCACAGGTTAAGGCCGCATTCCCCCACAAGCCCGCCCTCACTTCGGACACCAGCCACAAGCTCCTGGGTTCCGGGCCACAGGGACTTCTGTTCAACTTGATGCACATTTGGGTGTTTCTACTTCCTGCTCAGGTTTGATGATTCATTAAACTGGCTTTCAGAACTCAGGGTAGTACCCCATTTACCATTATTATTTTATTATAAAGGGTGCAAATCAGGACCAGCCGAACGAAGGGGTACATAAGACAAGGTCTGGGAAGGTCCCAAACAGTAAGCTCCTGTGTCTTCCAGACTTCACTCTCTCAGCCCTTTACCGTGGGATTATTCAGGCCAGCTCCAGGTGTCTGGAGTTCCCGTGACTTCTTTATATATCGATCCACTGGCCATGCTATTGGCCTCAATTTCTAGCTTCCCAGAGGGCAGGTTGGTAACACCTGCTTCAGAGCCTGGACCCTCAAATCCCATGGTTCACTTTTACAGTCCAACCAGCAGCCATCCTGAATCGGTTGGTTCGTATAAACTCAGGTATGGTCTTAGGGGATCACCAGCAGTAACAAAGACTTAGGATGGAGAGCTTATTTCCCAGGAACCAGGAACGAAACCCAGCAATATTCTGAACATACACTATCAGGTGAATGATTTGGAAAATAATTATTAAAATTATAGTCCAAGGATATTAACGTATCCTTTTATGTAATTCAGTAGCTGACTGTCAGAATCATCTGGGAATTTTAAAATTTTTATTAGTGCATGTTTGAGTACGTAGTGATTACATTCCCTATGGGGAGTTGGTGAGTGTGTGTAACACACTGTAATTCTTTTTACTCCCCCCTCTTCCCTCCCTCTTCCTTCATCTCTCTGTCCCCTTCAGTTTGGGAAATACTTGAAAATATAAGGTCTTACCTGAGTGCAGTGGTGCACATGTGTAATTTCAGCACTCTGAGACGCTGAGGCAGGAGGATCACAAGTTCATGCCCAGCTTTAGCAACTTAGCACCTGAGTAAAACCCTATCTCAAAATAAAAATAAAGAAGGGCCATGCGTGTACCTCAGTGCAGAGGCCCTGGGTTCAATCCGTACTACCCCATTCTGCCCCCCTCACAAGCAAGGTCTCTGGAAATAGGGCCTAAAATCTTACTCTTAAACTTTTTTTGCAGTCAGACTCTCAGTGTGTGGTTCAGGCTGGCCTGGAACTCAATATGTAGCACGTGGTGACTTTGAGTGCAAAGCAGTTCCCCTGCCCCAGCCTCCAAGGGCCAGGTTACTGTGGTGTGCTACGACACCTGCCTTACACGGGTTCACTAGGAAACTGCACGTACAGCAAAGGAAGAGAACTGGACATAACGAACCCTCACATACAAACACCCCAGCCTCGGGAATTTATCAAGTCACGGGAAATCTCGTGTCGTCTGTGTCTCTACTCATGTTTTTCCTGTCCTTGACTTTTTAAAAAATTTGGCAGAAAAAAAATATTTTTAACAGTTTTTTATTAGTACATGTTTGCAGTACAAAGTGATAACCTTCGTCCCAGGGAGCCGGCACAGGTGCAAGACGCGCGGTGATTCTTTCCCTTCCTCTCTCCTCCCCGCCCTCCCCCTCCCGCGATCCCTTGGATCCCTTTCTTAGGGATCACATTCTTCATGGGGAGCTGGTGCACATGCGCACACACACTCACACACACTCACACACTCACACACTCACACACTCACACACACATGTTTTTTTTAATCCCAGCCCATTCCCCGGCCTCCTGCCTTCCCCAACTTTTGGTCCTCTTTACATACATGAAAGATCCATCTTGCTATTTCCTATCATCTTTTATTTTGCTCTTTATATATTGGGTTTCTCATGTAAGAGACGCCATGTAGCATTTGGGTTTTGGTTTTTCATTCTTTTTGGAAATAAGGTCTCACAATGTAGTTTAGGCTGGCCTTGAACTCACTGTGTAGTCCAGGCTGATTTCTAGATTGCGGTGATCCTCCCGCCTCAGCCTCCCGAGTGCTGGGATAATAGGCACATGCCACACACCCAGCCAGTTGTTGATTCTTGATGTTATTTCTTATGGAATTGGTGTTCTGTTCAGAAAGTTCTCACCTATGGTTATGTCTTCAGTAGTTTTACCAACTTTATGTTTCAGTAGGTTGTTTCTGTTTTAATATTTAGATCTTCACTCCATTTTGATTTGTTTAGTAGATGGTGAGAGATAAGGGCCTCATTTCAATCTTCTGCATGTGGATAGCCAGTTTTCCTAGTATCTCACCCTTGATTTTTATAGTTACCATTTCATTCATAAAATTTTCATTGGCCGGCCGTGGTGGCACACGCCTGTAATCCCAGCACTCAGGAGGCTGAGGCAGGAAGATCATTAAGACTTCGAGACCAGCCTGAGCTACAAAATGAGCTCAAGGCTAGCCTGAACTGCCTAGCGAGACCCTGTATCAAAAAGACAAAAATAAAAAAAATTTCATTTTCCATCTCTAAAGATTAAGATTGTTAAGATATAACCACAATACCTGAAAATGTTTTTCTATACAAACACTTACTACAACAAAGCAGAAAGTGCATCTAGAAAAAAGAGAAGCTTGGCTGGAGACATAGCTTGGTAGAGCAGAGAACTTACTTAGCCTATGGGAGAGGCTCCAGGTTAGATTGCCAATTGCAAAAAAAAAGAAGAAGAAGAAGAAAAAAGAAAATGAACTTAAAAACAGTAATACTGAGTTCACACTTCCTAAGCTACAACTACTGTTATCTTATATCCTTACAATTATTTTGTTATATATGTACATGATATCTAAATCTATTTAAAATAATTAATGTGAGGTTTACTAAAGTGAGATTATGCCAGGCCTGTTTTTTGTTTTGTTTTATACTGGGATTGCAGATAAGTGATTAAAGTTATTTTTAAAGCCATGCATATGGTTTTGCAACTTGCTTTTTTTTTTTTTTTTTTGAGAGAGAGAGAGAGGCTTTCAGTAATTCAGCCTGGCTTTGAACTCACTATGTAGCCCAGGCTGGCCTCAGAGTCTTAGTGATCCACCTGCCTCAGCCTCCCAAGTGCTGGGAGTACAGCTGTGAACCACCACACCTAGCATTTTTTTTCCCATTTAACAACATAACACAAGTATCTTTTCAGATATTCCAAATTATTCCACTAAAATGTAAGTTTTAGTTTTATCTAAAAAAATTTAGCAGCATTCTTTCATATAAAATACCTGATTAAACCAGGCATAGTGACATACAACTGTAATCCCAGCTACTCTGTTAGGCAGAGGCAGGAGGATTGTAAATTCAAGGCCAATCCCTGCAATTTAGTGAGACCTTGTCTCAAAATAAAATTTAGGAAGGGCTAGGGATGTGACGCAGTGGTAGAGTGCATCCCGAGCAGACGTGAATTCCTAGGTTCAGTTTGCAGTACCACACACACACACACACAAAAGACCAATCAAGGGGCTATAGCTCAGTGGTAGGGTGCTGGCCTAGCATGTGCAAGGCCCTGGGTTCCATCCTGAGCACTGCAAGCAAAAGAAAAAGCAAAAAAAAACCCAATGTTCAAATTCCCCTGACTGAGTCATCATTTTTTAAAAAACAGTTTAAATCAGCAATTTATTGACATGGTTAAATCTCTTGGGTCTAAAGTTAAATATGGATTCTAACACCTCCCTCCCTGCAGTTTATTCGGTGATGATACCATGCTGTGTGTACTGCAGTTCTCCAGTCTGTATCTTGCTGATAAACCCTCATGATATTAACATCTTCTTGCTGCAGTTCTCCTTTATTTTTCTATAAATTGATAGATTTAGAGGCTGATGAAATTAGGTTTTGGTTTTGTTTGGGTGGCATGAATACTTCACAGGTGTGACTGTATTTCCCAGCGTGAGGCGCACAGTGTCGGGTTGTTCTCTTTTTTTCTGTGTGATATTAACAGCCATCAGTGATCACTGCCCATAGAATCCACTTTTTATTAATAGTTTCTCCCATAACTCCCAACTTCCTAGCTTAGTTTTAAGGCCTTGCTCCTCGCCTGTGTACCTGGTCAAAGTACCACAGGTAAATTTTCTTTGAAGCGCTGCTTGTAGGAAGAATTATTTTCCTCAAGCAGCACTTTAATACTTCTGGTACTGACAGCTGCTTCTATTTTATTGCCTTTAAAAATAAAATCTAAAATCTAGTTTTGTCTTTCCCTTCTGAATCTCCATTGGAGGATTTGATTTGGGGTTTGATCACACTCTTTGTTTGTTTTGCTGAGTGGGTTTCTCTGAGTCCCATTTTTCTCTAGCAAGTAGGGAACCTCAGAACAAGGACCTTCTTCCCAGTCCTCAGCACCCTGGTTTCTCAGGACCCAAAGTTCCAGTCTGTGGCTCATTAGCTGAGGGCTGGGACTGTTTGTATAAGGGACAGGAAGGACTGACTCAGACTCTTTATGACAGTACTGAGAATTTGGCAAGGTTTCAGAGAGCAGAGGCGATAAAATCATCAGATCTACAGCTGGGAGTGGCCTTGCCCTGTGTTTACAGAGCAGGTGAGGAAGCCGAAGCCAGGCTGGCAGAGCAGCTTGCTAGGTGAGAGCGGAGCCAAGCTGCTTGACTCGCAGCCAGGCGTCCCTGAAACCGAGTGTCCCACCTGTCAGGAACGGAGAAGGTGCTGGGCTTGGTCAGAGGAGTACAGCCATCACCAGTGCTGTCCCACCTCCCTCGGCCTCCCCACGGTTACCACCCCACGTACATTCCCGTACTTCACCTCTTCAGAGGAGGACGTAAAGGAAGAACTTGGTGACCAAGAGGCCTTTGTCAAACACAGACATGGAGGCGAGCTTTGTGAGATACAGTGGCAGGAAGAAGGCATTCACGTTTTCTAACCATGGAACATAGGGCTGGAGATGTAGCTCAGCGGCACAAGCGCCCGCCTGGCAAGTGCAAGATCCTGAGTTCGAGTCCAGGTACAAAAAAAAAAACTAATCTAACTATGGAACAGAATAGTACAAAATAAATAAAACAACAATAATAAATAAATAAATCTCCAGGACTTTTTTGAAGCTCTTTAAAAACTTTATTATCACAATTTAAAAACTCACAAAGTTATACCTACCGTGTTCATGTTTGTTTGTTTAATTTGGCTTTTTGAGAGGGTCTCACTACGTAGTTCAGTCTGGTATTGAACTCACTATGCAGCCCAGGTTGGCTTTGAACTCATAGCAATCCTCCTGCCTCAGCCTCCCAAGTGCTGGGATTACAGGCATGTACCACCACATCTGGCTGCATATCCATGTTTAAAAGCCATTGTATACAATATTACTTAACATTTTAGACTCTGTAAACTTTTTTATGTGAATTTTAAGCAAGAAGGAAGTGAGACATTATTTTTGGTGAGCCCTATTTCTGAATTTTTGTAAACTGTCTCCATTCTGTTGAAAATACTTTCTCAGTATCACTAGTGCCTCCAGTGACCCAGTCCAGGGGCTTTACTGATTTTTCCTGCATTCGGACCTCTCCGTAGCATCACTCTTTGCCAATCGTTTGTCTGATGTTCTCGTGACCCTCACTTCCTGTGATGCACCGCACAGTCCCCACTTCCCTCGGCTCCGACAGCACTTCCACCTCCTTCGAGGCGCTCTGCACCCTGCGGCCCTCCAGCCTGGCTTTCAGCCAGAGGAACTTTCAACCTGAAGCACAGCCAGAAATTTTCACTGGCTTCGAAGTGAACTGTGCAGGCAAGATGATAGTTGGAACCGTTAGCCCAGGTTCCTGTGTTCATTTGACCAAGCAGACATAGATTTTCTGCTGCTAACATTACATAATAGTGACCTTCCTCCCAGGGACAATTTTTAAATCATTAGATACAATTTTCTAATTTTCTTTTTTTTGCTCTATACTTTTGATACGATTAATAGCCTGTGTGGCGGTGAACAAGTTCACAAGAAGTACAGCATTTCATAGTTTACTGTATAATATGCCTTGTTTTCAAATACTCCTTCCCCTGAACTGGTCTGTTCTGACCAAGGTGAGCTCTGTAGAGGACCTTAGGAGAAAAAATACACGCTGAAAGTTGTCTTCAGACATGTGCAGAGGAGAAATTAGATCCACTGTGTGGGTACAGAAAACCACAGTTCTAGTAGAGATGTTTAAGCCTGCAGTTGTAGCTGGGTGTCGTCTGCACACCTGTAACCCTAGTTCTGGGGAGGCTGGGGAAGGAGGATCGTGAGCTGCACAGAGAGACCCTGTCTCAAAGCAAATGAACAGCTGAAGCAAGCGCTTCTCAGGCAACGGGTTCCTGGTTTCTGTTCCTGGAGGTACTTGAGAAGCAAAAGCTAAAGCAGCAAACGTCGGTTGTAATAACAGCGTCTCATTGTCGGGTGGAGGCATCTGTGCTTCCTCTCCTTCTGCCACTTGTTTTCCATTTTTATTTTTTTTGAGACAAGAGCTTATTACGTTACCAGTACTGGCTTCAAACTTCTGGGCTCAACTGATCTTCCTGCCTCAGACTCCTGAGTGCCTAGGACTACAGGGGTACCATACCCAACTCCCCCCTCTTTTAGAAAGAGGAGACCTATTCTGCATTTGGGTATTCTGGCCAAAAAAAAAAAAAGAGAGAGAGAATTCAGACATAAGAGCAAAGATAGAAGCAGGACTAGAAGGACTAGATTGGTAGAACTGTGGAGGGAGACACTGGGGTTGGGCAGAAGGAGAACCAGTGAGCGGGCTTACTGGAGAGGTATAAGCAGGTAAAGCCGCAGCCAGGAAGAGACGGCAGGGAGGACAGGAGAGTCCGCGTGCGCAACCATAGGAGGAAGTGGCCTCGAGTCTGCAGGGGATGGCAGCAGTTTACCCTGAGAGCAGAGTCTGAGCCAGAGGGTCACATAGCGCAGTGAAGGTGAAATTATAGCACACATGCCACGGCAGGCTGCTTGTAGGGCTGAAAGCTCCAACAGGTTGCCATCACTGACGTAGACAGTATCGAATAGAAGACACTTATGTTTCAACAAAGAGCTTGGGTGTGAGCTCCTGTTCCCTGGGCAGGAGAACAAGCAAGGAAGAAGGCATGCCAGTGCACTGAAACTTTTAGCAACTGTCCAGCTGAAAAGCTGACCTAGAACTTTTTTGATAAAGATTAATTTATATCTTTTTTTTTAGGGGGGGTACCAGGAATCAAACTCAGGGCCTCATGCTTGCCAGGGAAGCACTGTGTCACTGAGCTAAATCCCCGGCCATAAAGATTAATTTATAATAATTATGAATATTTCAAAAAATACCAGGAGTGAGTTATGTATTTGATGTACTTTTCAACTTTGACTTCTACAGTATGTTTTAAAATATATCTCTTATTTAAAAAAAAAAGCCAGGCATGGTGGCTCACACCTATAATCCCAGCACTTGGGAGGCCGAGGCAGGAGGATTGCTGTGAGTTCAAGGCCAGCCTGGGCTACAAAGTGAATTCGAGGCCAGCCTGAACTGCATAGCAAGACCCTGTCTCAAAAAGACAAAATTAAATTAAA
Organism: Dinomys branickii; assembly: GCA_004027595.1. Lineage (NCBI taxonomy): Eukaryota > Metazoa > Chordata > Mammalia > Rodentia > Dinomyidae > Dinomys > Dinomys branickii. The sequence continues at coordinate 27,734 of PVLD010012315.1, read as the reverse complement.
TTAAAGTAAAACATCTCTCTAGTCATGACAGTTGCTCTCCCTTTCAGGCAGAAGGCCAGAAGCTGTACAAGGACCTGAAGAACTTCCTCACTGCAGTCAAAGGTAGGTACTGCAGGAAGGCGAATCCAGAGGGCGTTTCTGCAGGTGCCAAGGGGTCTGGGGGAAGAAAATCCACCAGCCACGGCACTCTAGCACTTGTTTGCCCTCGGCTCCTGGAACTCTCTGGGCCTGAGAGGAGCAACCTTTCCTCTCACAGCCCTATGCAGCTTCCCTTACTGATCATCTCACCTTCTGGGTTTGTCCTTCTGAGCCACTGACTTGCCACCCATGTGATTATATCAGATTTGGCAGGGCTGACTTCTCTCTTTCAGTGATGCACGAAAGCTCAAAGAGAGTGTCAGAGACACTGCAGGAGATCTACAGCGGCGAGTGGGATGGGCACGAGGAGCTGGCGGCCATCGTCGGGGTAAGCGGAGTCTGGCTTTGGGACTCCTCAGTCCAAACTGCCGCCCTCGCCTTGTGCTCGCCTGAGCTTCTCCATCCAAGAACACAGGGAAGGGATCTAGTCCACCTTGTCCGTTTGTGTAGCCTCAAGTCACTGGGTGGTAGGAAGAAGCTGCAACATGAAGATAAAAATAAGTTGTCCAGTACTTGTAGATTTCCCTGGTTTTGACCCTCTTCCCCTTTTTAACACTTTGTGAAAGTTTTTACCTCTGAAGATTGGTTGTTTTTGTGGGGTTTTTTTTTGTTTTTTGAGACAGGCTCTCACTAAATATTTCAAACTGGCCTTAAACTCACTATGTAGCCTAGGCTGACCTCAGACTCACAGTGATCCGCCTGCCTCTGCCTCCTGAGAGCTGGGATTACAGGCATGTGCCACTGTACCTGGCCAAGATTGGTCATTTTCAGACACCTTATTCAGTTAATTACTCCCAAACTTCCCTACATTCTAAGCTCTGCAGTCCAGAGTTCTGACCATATGTTCCTGCTCTTCACCCCTAAATGTACGGCCCTAGTCTCCTTTAGGGCAGTTCCCTGGGGCAGGGCTGTCTCTTTTCTTCTTCCAGCTCTTCCCCAGAATTCGGTAAGATACGTAAGGGGCTGGGGATATAGCTAAGTGGAATAAGCGCCTGCCTAGCAAGCGCAAGGTCCTGAGTTCAATCCCCAGTACCGTCAAAAAAAAAAAAAAAAAGAGAGATATGGTTGCTTCCACTAGTAGCTCCACCCTGCAAATCTGCACTCAGTAAGATACGTAAGTATAGCACTGCTAAAAAAAAAGCTTTTTCTGCAGGGAGAACAAGGGTTTTCCCTGGGAGGCAGTTCTTGAGAAATGGAGTCCTCACCGACCTCTGCCTCTATCCTGCAGAACAATGATCTCCTTTGGGAAGACTACGAAGAGAAATTGGCTGACCAGGCTTTGAGGACCATGGAAAACTATGTAGCCCAGTTCAGCGAGATTAAGGTACCTGATTTACAGAACAGAGACTAGGTCGTATATGACCAATACCTGATACCAGTTAGAAGACATGTTCAGGTTAAACACTGTAGGTAGCACTAGAGCCCACGGTTAGGAATGAAGTTACACAGGTTAGGAAAAGGATTAAGGTTGGGAATTACACAGAAAGTTAGAGTGGAAGGTTAAAGGTAGCATGAAAGTGATTTTTTTTTTCTTTTGAGACAGGGTCTCCCTATATAGTTCAGGCTGGCCTTGAACTCACTGTGTAGGCCAGGCCAGCCTCAAATTCACAGCAATTGTCTTGCCTCATCCTCCTGAGAGCTGAGATTACAAGCATGTGGCATCATGTCTGGCCAAATGTGATGTTGAAATTTAGATTTCAGTGAGCCAGCTTTGGGCGCAATGGATCAGTGAATAAAATCCAGGTCAGGGTATCCCTTTTAGATGAGAGAAACAGCTAATGGGAAGAAAGATACAAGAGGAAACTTCAAATACTTGAAACTCTGTTAGTTGGGAAGGTACGCATCTGTTCTGAATTGCTCTAGAAGGCAGAATTAGAATTCAGCTGTTTATTCAACTAAATTTATGAAACATCTTTTTTTTGAAACATCAGTTGCGCCGAGTTTAGATTAAGAGGAAGAAACTGGAGTGAGGCAAATTTAAATTTCCAAACTTACGTTAAAGGTTAAATTTCAGCCAGGCATGGCGGCTCACGCCTGTAATCGCAGCACTCAGGAGGCCGAAGCAGGGGGAGGCTGAGGCGGGAGGATTGTTGCTCAAGGCCAGCCTGGGCTACATAGTGAGCTCAAGGCCAGCCTACATTGCATAGTGAGACCCTGTCTCAAACAAACAAACAAACAAAACAAAACAAACCCAGAACAAAACATAAAAAGATTAAGTTTCAGCCAGGTGTGGTAGCACATAGCTGTAACCCTAACTACTTGGGAGGCAAAAGGATGGCAAATTCAAGGCCAGCCAGTGAGCTCAGGCCTCAGAATAAAAGGGAGTTAGGGATATACTCCCTGGCTTCAGCCCCCACTTTGAGAGACACAGAGGGAGACTGATTTTTTAAAGTGAAATATACTCTGAAGTAGTTGCTCTCTGTTCAAGCAGAAGATAAACTACTTCTCACCTTGAATGTTGTAGAGGAGCTTCATGTATCACATAGGAAGTTGAACAAGGTAATCATTAAGATCTTTTCACATTCTGTGACTGAGAAGGTAAGGCGGGCCAATGACAGAATTTACCTCTCCCCGGTCTAACCTGTCGTTTGGATGAAATTGAGTCGATTTTCTCTCACTGATTGTTGTACTTGAGTTTTTAGAGCACTTTGTAGTCAGCATTTGCCTGTTCAGGAAGGGGTAGATGAGGCTGCTGGAGCTCCAAAAGAGCTGTACGTGGGGAAGAAGGTTGTGTGTGCCTTACATGGGCCACAAGGCTGATAAATGGCGGGACTGGCGTGAAGACCCCAAACTGGTCTTTTGGTATCTTTTTGAGACAGGGTCTCCCTATGCAGTTCAAGCTGGCCTTGAGCTCACTTTGTAGCCCAGGCTGGTCTCGAGCTCACTTTGTAGCCCAGGCTGGTCTCAAACTCGCAACGATCCTCCTGCCTCAGCCTCCCGAGTGCTGGGATTACAGGTGTGCGCCACCACGCCCGCCTAAAACTGCTTTTAAGTTAGTGCTATTCCAGATTGTTTCTCCTAGAGGCAAAACCAGTTTACAGTGGATTCACAGGAAACAAAACTTAATGCAGGGTTCTACATTTCCTGTAGAACTGCCCCTTACTGTCTCCCTGAGAATCTTTATATTCTTCTGAGACAGTAAGGGGGGCCCTGGGGCACCAAACCTTATTAAAAAGTAAAATTTGATAATAGGACCCCAAAATCTTGCCTCTTTGCTTAATATTCTGTTACCTACGTCCTGGCCGCTGAACAGTGAATATCCACACCCTTTCTCTTTGCTCTGGGTTAGGAGAGAATTGCCAAGCGGGGCCGGAAACTTGTGGACTATGACAGTGCCCGACACCATCTGGAGGCCGTGCAGAACGCGAAGAAGAAGGATGAGGCCAAGATTACCAAGGTGAAAACAACCACACAAGATATGTAAAACCTTCCTGCTCTCCCTTGCCCTCGAGAGGTGCCAAGCAGCTGGACCAAGATGGGTCTAAGACCCGATAGTCAGCATCCACTGTCCGGAAGGGAATGCGGGCCTTCTGAGACTCACGCTGTAAGGGTGATCGGGGTCTTGAGGTTGGGAGGCCTTGGCCTGGAGAGGGAAGGAGAGTCAACCTCCAAATAAGCCCAGGCCTTGACAAAACGCAGGGGTAAAGGAGCCTGTAGCCATGGATTCAGGAATAAGTGGGGTTGTCTTATGTCCTGTACCTAGGCAGAGGAAGAGTTCAACAAAGCCCAGCAGGTATTTGAAGATCTGAACCAGGAGCTATTGGAGGAGCTGCCTGTTCTTTACAACAGGTAACAGCTGAGATTCCGCAAAGTGCTGCCCTCCTGGACCAGTGGGGGCCAGGGCCGCCTGGCAGCCCAAATACGCCACCTCATGAAAAGAGCCTTGGTCCAGGAGTAGGAGGGGTCTCTGCACTGCCACTAACTTGCGGTGTGATGTTAGGCAAGACACCTTATCTCTTTAGAGCCTGCTTTCTTCACCTGTAATTCAGAGATAACCATCCTTACCCTGCCAGCTTTTCTGGGTTTGAAGATAAGATGCTTCTTGGCAAGGAGATCTTGACAAACTGTGGACATGAACACCATCAGGACCTGATTTCATGCCCAAGTGTGTATTGTTTTAAATAAGCTTGGTTCATATAAACACCCAGACCTACACAGGTCAGTCCTGAGGCGATCACGTGCATTGCTGAGGGTGGCACTGCCGAACAGAGGAGTGTTTCAGATTGTGCACACTCGAGGAGAGTGTGTCGGGTGCGTGTCTGGGCATAACTTCGTTCATTCTTATTTTTGTCGTGTATGTTGTAATGCAGTTGTGGTCAGAGTACTGTGTATTGTTAAAGTTAATCCACACATTTTATAGCCTTTTTCATGGCTATATATATTCTGAAACATTAATAGTGTGATTCAAGTTAAGTAGAATTAAAATTTGATTCAGTTTCTTTTTCAATTCAGTTTCTTTAAATGTATATTTTCCCAGCTCATTTACTAGAGAATTCCATTAAGGTGCATACAGATGTAGAAATCCTATATTATATTGAGTAACTACTTTTTTTTTTTTTCTTTTTTTTTTTTTTGTCTTTTTGAGACAGGGTCTCACTATGCCGTTCAGGCTGGCCTTGAGCCCACTTTGTAGCCCAGGCTGGTCTCAAACTCCCAAGGATCTTCCTGCCTCGGCCTCCCGAGTACTGGGATTACAGGCGTGCGCCACCACGCCCAGCTAGAGTAACTACTTCTTATAATAATTATAATGATATGGCCTTATATTTATATAGCCCTTTTTTTTGTTTGGTACCAAATATAGCCCTTTAAAAGATTTTTTTCAAAGCACTTTCATGTCTAGTACCTCAAGAGGGCTGGGGCTGTAGCTCAGTGATAGCAGCTTGCCTGGCACACACAAGGCCCTGGGTTAAATCTCCAGTACCCTGTTAAAAGGGTGGGAGAGCTTCTCTAGAAATACCGTAAAAGCCCAAATCACGTAACTCTGTGAGCCAGAGATCTGTTCAACACTGGGGTCAGTCTGTCCTGATTGTCTCCTCTGGCTTTCATGTTCCTAAGAGTCAGGCGTGTGTCTGGCCCAGCTCTGGGGAATTCAGAATAAGAACATCCAAGTCTGGGGTGAGAGGTGCCTTTTACTGAGGGGTCTGGTGGTGGCCAGTTTTGACTTAGCTCCTAGTTGGTATTTCACATAAAGGCCTTTTCTGCTATCCCTTACCTGTGTGCGTTTCTTGTTTTACTTCCTAATAGTCGTATTGGCTGTTATGTGACCGTCTTCCAAAATATTTCCAACTTGAGGGATGTCTTCTACAGAGAGATGAGCAAGGTGAGAAGCAAGTGGCTCACGGAGCCCTAAATAGGTTTTTAGTGACTATAAAAGTTGCCGTGATTTACATAATTTATTTATGCCTCCATATTGGCACCACAGACTTGATTTTTATCTCATATGAGTAATAGGATTTGTTTGACAGGGTTGAACCTTATTCAGACATCACATATATATTTTATATATGTATATATATATAAATTATGATATTTTAATATATGGGGTAAGAGACACCACCAAAAGATACGTGCACCCTTGAACAGTTTCCGGTGCTGATAAGCGTCTGGAAGCTGATGGCCAGTACTTTGAGCAACTCTTGTAATTGTAAAGGGCAAAGGTAACTTGTATTAATTTCATGATATCTCAATAAATTTAGTATTAAAATATTCATAGAAGTTTTCGTTTTCCTGATGTATACATTTTTGGGCAGACTCTGATATACTGAGGTCTGTAGATTCTTGTCAGAGGGTCCTTTCCATCTCCCTTAGCAACTAAGGGCATCTAAACTCAAGCTTCAGAGTGAGCAAAGAGGCTAGGCCTCAAAAGGAACAACGAAATAGGTAATCATGGTGTAAAACCTGTCTCTGTTGAGGACGGAATAAGGCAGTGTTCAAGCATAAGTCAGTTTTGTAGGTGGCTGGTCTTGAGTAGGCCCTGTCCTGTCAGGGATGGGCAGCCCTAGAACATGACCTCCCAAGGTCCCTTCTATCTGGGATTCCAAGGTTCTTGGCTATCACGGTATTATATTCACACACAGCCATACATGTTCCCCCCTGCAATTTCTTGTGCTAAGTTATTATTTGCCTCATTAACACTAAGATGGGTTTTCATTCTCTGGATTGCCTGAGGAGAGCTAGAATGTCAAATTAAACAGTTACAGACCCAGCGCGAGAGAGCTGCCAGTCTGACCCCAAGACACAAGGAGCAAAGAGTAGCGGGCCAGGACAGTGGCTGCTGGTCCACGAGAGAGGAGTGGAAGTGCCGATCGGGGCGGGAAGAGCGTGCCGTTTTCACCCTGGGAACCCGTCTTAGGGTGGGATCGCACTTGGCTAGCCTCCCCCCACCCCTTCCTTTCTTTCTTTCCGACTCTAGCTGAACCACAGTCTCTACGACGTGATGAGTACACTAGAGAAGCAGCATTCCAACAAAGTCTTCGTGGTGAAGGGAATGCAGAGGTGAGTGACTTCGGGGACTCTTTGCTGCTTCCTTTGCCCTGTGCCCGAGCATACTCAGTGGTTGCATCTCCAATCCAAAATCCTGGCCTTCAGCCAGGCGTGGTGGCGCACGCCCACAATGCCAGCGCTCGGGATGCAAAGGCAGGAGGATCGCCGTGAGGTCAAGGCCAGCCTAAGCTACACAGCAAATTCAAGGCCAATCGAACTGCATAGTGAGACTCTCTTTAAAAAAAAAAAAATCCTGGCCTTTTCTTTATGACCATGATGCTGTTTGCACTATGCCCCTATGTATTTTTCTTTTTTATTAAGTATTTCAGAGATAACTCATGGCATAAAGAAAAATATAACAAAATGGCCATATACCTACCACCAAACTTTGGTTTGGTTTGTTTGAGGCAAGTCCTTGGCTGTGTAACCCAGGCTGGCCTCGAACTCATGGTCCCTTGCTCAGCCCCCCAAGTGCTTGAATTACAGGCGTGCACCACCATACCTGGCTCTAAACAATTTAAATGAACTGTTTTTGTTTTTGTTTTGAGACAAGATCTCGCTATGTAGTTCAGATTGGCCTTGGACTCACTGTGTAGCCCAAGCTGGTCTCAAACTCTCACCAGTCCTCCTGCCTCAGCCTCTCAAGTACTGGGATTACAGGCGTGCGCCACCACGCCTAGTTTGAATGAACTAGTGTAAAAATTATTGAAGCATCCAGTGTCCCTTTCCCATGCACTTTCTGTTCCTGCCCTCACCACATTTAGCCACTATAGTAAATCCCGTTATTTCCGTGTATATTTTTACTTACATTTCACGTATATATTCACACATAAAACATTGTTTTGCATTCTTTTATCTCTATAGAGATAGACTTATACTGCATGTATTCATATTCTTCTACAGTTTTGCTTTGCTTTTTGTTTTTTGAGATGGGGGTCTCTATTTTTTATTTTTTTTATTATTTTTTTTATTTTTTATTTTTTTTGCAGTACTGGGGATCGAACTCAGGACCCTGCGCTTGCTAGGCAAGTGCTTATTCCACTGAGCTATATCCCCAGCCCCAGGGGGTTCTCTATTTTCCAGACGGTCTTGAACTCCTGGGCTCAACCGGTCTTCCTACCTCGGCCTCCTGAGTGCTGAGACTATGGTGCATCTTCTTGTATTCTCTTAAGTGTTGTTGGAGGATATTTATCCTTGTTGCTACAGGTTGCTAGCTTTGGTGCTAGTTTTTGTTGTTGTTTTTTGGGGTGGTTTATTTTGGTTTGGTTTTTGAGACTGGGTCTTGCTTTGTAGTCCAGGCTGGCCCTGAACTCACTGTATAGCATAAGTTGGTCTTGAACTTAAAGCAATCCCCCTCCTCAGCCTCCTGAGTGCTGAGATTACAGATGTGCACCACCATGCCCAGCTTCATAACTGTTATTGGTGCTATTAAATACCTAGTTCATGACTTAATTATCTCCTTGCTAGTTAGCATTTGGGTTATTTTCCAGTTTTTTACTATTACAAATAATGTTGCAATAAACATGTATATTTCACCTTGTGGATATTTTCAATAGTTTCTTTAAGATCTACAATTGTTGAGTCACAGAGTCTGTCACTGGAGCTTCTTCAGCCTTACTAGCTAACTCCAAATTGCTCTGAAAAGTGACTGTTGCATTGTACAATCTGTGAGGGATGAATAAGCCCCATGGCACAACGTTCATACTGCAGATGAAATTGTCAGACTACATTCTTTTAAGCTCATGGGTACGCAGTGGAGTTACAGGCAGTTTTGAGTCACAACTCCACAACTGCTATGTACCTTGGGCATCTCTTCCTGTATTGACTAAAGTTCCTATTTTTTGACTTTCATAAATACAAAATCCTTTTCAATTGGGTTGCTAACCCCTTTTGTTGAAAATTTAATTTATATGAATTTTTATAGGTATGCTCCAAATGCTAACCCTTTAATGTTATGCATTGTAGATGTCTTTTTCCAGTCTGTTATGGCTTGTAGGTGGCTGTGTGTGTAGGGGGGGCGGTATTTTGCCTTCATACATTCTTCCTACTGAAAAGCATAAGCAATTCAGTGGTCCCTCAGAATGTGACAACTTGCCAATTCTGAAACTTTTGTTTAGGAAGTTTTATTAAGCTCATTCTATATACAAAATTTTATACCAGGTGTTAGCGATCCAGAGACATAGGAGACCTGCCCCTTCCCTAATGTGATTTACAAGAAGTTCAAAGAGCCAGGCATACAGGTAATCCTATCACTCAGGCTGAGGCAAGAGGATTGCAAGTTCAAATGTAGCCTGGGCAACTTAGTGAGACCTTGTCTGAAAAAGATTAAAAAGGCCTTGCTTCGGAGTGAAGGTCCTCAGTTCAATCTCCAGAACTGCAAAAAAAAAGTTGGAAGTGTAGAACATACGTCAGCCAGGTGTGGTGGGGCACGCCTATAATCCCAGCCCTCCAGAGGCTGAGGCAGGAGGATCATTGTGAGTTTGAGGCGAGCCTGAGCTACAAAGTGAGCTCGAGACCAGCCTGAACTGCATAGTGAGGCCCTGTCTCAAAAAGACAAAAAAAGAAAAAATATGTCTAAGAAGACAGGGAATGAAGGACATAAGCTTACACATACTAAATTCCTAATGCTCATGGTGGGGATTCTGGAGAGCTGCCTAATTGCCAGTGTGCAGGTGGCTGGGGAAGACTTTAAGGACACGGTGAGACTGAGCTTGGGACTGCAGGCAGAATAGGGCTCACACGTGTTCGTACCACGCAGCAGTTAGCTCTAAGCCATTGGAAGAAATTACAAAAGGGCCAGGGAAGACTTCTATACTAGTCAGCTTTCCCTCACTGTGACAAATGGCCTGACACACACAAAGGAGGGAGCGTTTGTGCTGACCATGGTGGGCTTGTCCCGAACCAGACATGCTTGGTGGGAGAAACCCCTGCTCTCACTGCAGCCAGAACCAGGGAGAAAGGGGAGGAGCCCGAAAGGAGAGGGCTCGGGGGCAAGTATAGTCTCCCAGACGCCGCTCCTGCAGCCCACACCCTGCAACCGGCCTTACCTCTGAGTCTCCATTATCTCAGCGATGCCATTAAACTACGTTCTCTTCAATGGCCGGGTCCACTGGCTAAGGTACAGCTTGAATCATGTCCTGAAGGCCCCATCTCCGAACCAGCGACTTCTGGGGAACATTTTAGATCTTAGGACTTTCCCAGACAACTTTCCTTCTGTCCAAAAGCTCCATCTCTCCTCTCTCCGGCATTAAAAGGCGCAGTTCTCTGTAACCGTCTGGTCTCCCCAAATTTACTCTCCTTTACACTCAGACATCCCAGAACCTTGCGAAAAAATTGGCTTTTTGCTTATGTTCTGAGTCTTCTAAGCTTAAATGACTCCTAAAACTCTAGGGCTGGAAGGAACTTTGTCACATAGCTTATCCAACATCAGAAACCCTACAGGGTGGGGACAGGTGTCTCACTTCCTCTTCCCGCCCTTGTCCTTACGCCCAGGGCACAGCGCACAGTTGGAACCTGTCAAGTACATCTGTGGGTGGCTCAGTCAGCTGGTGAAGGGTACATAAGAGGCGCGTGAGGAGGTGAGGCGGGCATCAAGCCAGTGCTGGCTGAGGAAGTGCACCCACACAGTACGGACGGGATAGATGTTACTCGTGGTAGGTTTTTCTGTTTGTTTGAGACAGGGTCTCGCTCTGCAGTTCAGGCTGCCTTGAGCTCACTTTGTAGCCCATGCTGGTCTCAAACTCGCAATGATCCTCCTGCCCCAGCCTCTCGAGTGCTGGGATTACAGGTGTGCGCCACCATGCCCAGCTTACTCATGGTAATTTTGTTCTATGAAGTTGCCATAAACAGAATACTTAACTACTGCTCATTGGGAAAACACAGGGTTAGGTTCCTAAAGTCACAACATTTTCATCCACCAAACAGTATAAAGCCTTGATGTGAATTTTTGTTTAAAGCCTTTAATTAATACTGCTGTTGCTGCCGGGCTTGGTGACACACATCTGTAATCCCAGTACTTGGGAGGCTGAGGCAGGAAGATCACTGCAAGTTCGGGGCCAGCCTGGGATACATAGCGAGACCCTGTCTCAAAAAACAAAAAATAATAATGATGGTGATGATGATGTTGCTTCCTTAATGTGGAACTCAAAGTCAGCGCTGTAACAAATACAGGGCTGGGGATGTAGCTCAGTGGTATAAGTGCCCGCCTGGCAAGCGCAAGGTACTGAGTTCAATCCCCAGTACCACACACACACACACACACAAAAAAAAAAAAAAAAAATATACACACACACACACACACACACATATATATATATACACACACATATATATGTGTATGTATATAATGTATATATATTATATATATAGTCTATAAGCATATCACTTTAGCTTGGGCCCATGTTAAATAGCAAAGTCACCAATAAAAAATAGGACAAGAATCCAAACAACTTGGTGAAAGGGCCCTTGTTCAAGGATGAGCTGAAACAGAAAGGCAGACCCTTGGCCTGTTTGCCCTGAGCTGAGACAGTGTGCCTGACACGAACCATTTTTATCACTGGCACATGTCCACACGTGACTGGGAAGCACCAGGAGTGCTGATGCTGGGGTTAAAGTAAGTAGGTGTCTTAGTTACTTTTTTCTCATTGCAGAAACAAAATATCTGACACCCCAAGTTGAAGGAGGAAAGGTTTATTTAGCTTGCAGTTTGTTGAGGGTCAGTCCGTAGTCAGCGGGCTCCAAGGCGGGGTGGTGTAGCATGGGCATCGCAGAGGAGAACCAGTTCGTGGTGGGGAGGCAGCTAACAGCCCTCTTTCCGCCCCTCACATTCTGTCCAGCTACATGTCCCTAGCGGGTGGCGCTCACACGCAGCATGGGCCATTCCATTATCCACATTCAGAGACAAAAAAATAAAAGAGCCAGGCGTCGTGGAGCATCCCTGTAATCCCAGCACTTGGGAGGCTGAGGCAGGAGGATCACTGAGTTCGAGACCAGCCTGGATTACACAGTGAGCTCAAGGCCAGCCTGAACTGCATAGGGAGAGCCTGTCTCAAAAAGACAAAAAAAAAAAAAAAAAAAACAAAAACACGTTCAGTGAACTGATTTAGTAATCACAAACTCTTGATTGTAGCATCACACACTCTCTGAAAAGCCCTACCTATGACTGCATGAGGCTTTGGGGGAACATCTGGACAGAAGCTGTAAGAGTAGGTAAATGTACAGATACAGAAACTGCATGCACCAGCCATATAGCACCCATTAATCCTTTCCCCAGGAGAAATACTAGTATTTTGCTGTTTTCCAATCTTTTCTTTACATACTTGAGAATATCAAATAGATTAAAAAATTTTTACACCTCCTTATATTTACCAATTACACAAACCTTCTAACATCATTTTAAATTGCTTTGTTCTATTTTGTGTGAGTGATAATTGTTTTTGTTTTGTTTGCTTTTTATGATACAGGGGATTAAAAACAGGGGCTTCACACTGAACTACATCCCAGTCGCTTTTTTTTATTTATTTTTTGGGGGATAGGTTCTCATTCAGCTAAGTCGCTAAGTTGCTCAGCCCAGTCTTGAACTCTCGGTCCTCCTGCCTCAACCCCCCCAGAGCGCATGTGCACCACCACGACCCGCTCTGATAATTACTTTTGGACATGCGCCGTCTTTCTGACTCTGAATGCCCTTCCTTTTTTAGCAGCACCAGGCGTTCTTTGGTCATCTCTTCCCCAATTCGACCCTCCACGACCTCTAGCCCTGTGACCTCACCTACCAGTCCCTCTGCAGTGTCCTTGACAAGCCAGAGTGAAGCAGCCGAGGAAGAGCCGACCACAGATGCAGCCCAGGGAGAAGAGCATTCCGAGATTAAAGAGGCGTCCTTAAAAGATGAGGGGATGGAAGAGGAGGGGTCTGAAGCAAGCTCATCTGAGGAGGAAGAGCCCCTGCCAACCTGCAATGGCCCACCCCAGCCCTCTCCCGCCACCGAGGGTAACAAGTCCCCGGAGGAAGCACGCCCTTGCTCCCCAGCTGCACCACCAGACGGAGTTCTGACTCCCTCGGAGCCATATTCCTCCCTCCCGGAAATAACCCTCCGAACCCGCGCTTCCAGCGAAGGATCTGAGCAACCAGAGCGAGCCTCTGTCCGGAGGAGCTCAGGGCCCCCCAGTAGGCCTCCTCCCCCCAAAGCCCCTCCAAGCCCGAAGACCCTCTCGGGGACGGGGACTCCGAGTCCTGGGGCCTCCTTAGAGGCAGGTCCTGATCCAGAGCCGCCAGAGAAGCCACCGGAGTCTCCTGAGGCCGGAGAAAAGGAAGACGCCCCTGAACAGAACCCGGAGGCGCTTCCCACTTCCCCCAGCTCGCACACTTCTCAGGTTAAGAGTGGATCTGGTTGGGTCTTTATTCCCTCTTACAGTCTCCATGTAGAATATCTTTATTGTGTCAAATTGCCCCATAGTTTATATCATTACATTACAGTCTCAAGGATATTTTTGGACACTTCTTTTGTTTTGGTTCTGGAGATGGTTTACATCGTTGAAGAAACTAATTTTTTGAAATATGTATTAATTTTGGTTTTTTGAGACAGGCTCTTCCTCTGTAGCCCAGGATGGCCTCAAACTCAAAGTGATTTTCCTGCCTCGGCCTGAGTGCTGGGATTACAGGCATGCACCATCATGCCCAGCTCGTAGCAGCTAATTTAGTAATCTAATCTTAGGGTAATTGACTTCTGTAAAGTGTTTATCTGTAATATTACCATGAGCAGATTCTTACTCATTTATTTTCCTCCGAGTTCTGGGGTTCCCAGTATATACAACCGACAGCAGACATCCAGAACTTTCCCCTTTTTAGTGGGAGTAGGGGAGAGAGCCTTCAGTTTATCATACCTGTGACTGTGGCAAATAGATCCTGAGAAAAAAGGCAGTACATTTCTCATCTTTTTTTTTTTCTTTTTTTTGTCTTTTTGAGACGGGGTCTCGCTGTGCAGTTCAGGCTGGCCTTGAGCTCACTTTGTAGCCCAGGCTGGTCTTGAACTCATGATGATCCTCCTGCCTCAGCCTCCCAAGTGCTGGGATTACAGGTGTGCGCCCCCACGCCCGGCTCTCATCAAGGTGAGACTAGAGGTGAGGAAAGCCGAGACCCTGGCGTTCTCGGGCGGGGCTAGCTCCCCGAAGGCTCTGGAGATCAGGTCACGCCCTGTTCAGGCTACCCAGAAGGCTCTGCCTCAGGAGACAGTAAGAGAGCTCTGACTTACTCTTTGAGATTTCAGAGCCCTATGTGCAAAGTTAAAAAGATATATTTTGTATCAAGAGGCACTACCTCTGTATAAAAGCAGGAAAAACATTAAGGAAAACATGTAAGGGTAATGGTGTACAAGGGAATCATAAAAAGCAGAATGGGGAACTGAGGCAGTCAGTGGCAGAGGCCTGCCTGCTACGCCTGAGGCCCTTGGGTGGGTTCCCGGCATTACAGAAAAGAATCAGAAGTTTGTAACAATAGGGTACAAGCCAGGTGTGATGGCACACACCTGTAATCCCAGCACTCAGGAGGCTGAGGCAGGAGGATCACGGTGAGTTCAAACCCAGCCTGCGCTCTATAGTGAGATCTTGCCTCAAAAAAAGAAAGCTATATATATAATGCAAAAAATAGTTCTCCTTCCTTGAGGCTAAGAGCTAAGGGCACAGTGCCTGCCTGGCAAGTGTGAGGTCCTGAGTTCAATTCCCGGTACCATTAAAAAAAAAGAGAGCTGAGGTGCATGGTAGAGAGAATTTTGGTGGGATGTCTGATCGGATGGAAGCAGGATTCACTGATTCAGTATACAGTCACTTAAAGAGCCTCTGCTACGTGTCCCTCACTTTTCTAGGAGATGAGTTATATAACTGAACAAAATTCCTGGAACGTATGTTATGGTGGGAGAAGACAGATAATAAATAATTATAATCGAGTGAAAAGAGATATAAACAAAAATTAAGTGGGGGCGGAGTTGCAGTTTTACACAGCTGTCAGAGAAGGGGAGACCTAAGGCCAGGACGTGAGCCGCTTGGATGCCTGGGAGAAGAGCATCTGCTCCCTCTTAGGTCAGACCGCTCCACTGCTGCTGCCGTGCCCAACTGCAGGTCGGCCCGGCTGCCTGGGGAGCCTCCTGCCCCCGGAAAGGGGCAACACAGAGGGCTCGAGGGTGGCACCCAGTGACGCTGAGGTGCCGGGCTTTCTCCTGCATTGTTCCCTTTGATCTGCAGGGTTTCTCAGAGCCTGGGGATTCGAAGATGGGAGATGAAGGGAACAGCAAGCTTCTCTCGGCCGACTCTCCTGAGGTACTAAAATCTAAGGCGGCACCACTGTCTCCGCCTCAGCCCTTCGTGGCTCAGAGGCAGTCCTAAAGGCTCTAGCAAAAAGCTGCCCGCGGCTGGTTCTCCTCAGGGGCAGCTATCTGATTGTGAGATATCTGGGGCCTGCGGACAGTGAAAAAGGGGTCCCAGGGCAGATTTGATGGTTTAGCTGCAGCCCCACCCCTGGCTTGGGGCCTCGAGCGCGTCAAGTGTAGCCTCTTCTCTTTTTCCTGCACTGAAAATACCTTTGAGCACATTCACAGCCTAGAAAGGAAGGAGAGTAAGAAGAAAGAAATTTTCCTAAAGTCATGAAATTTCAAGTGACTACCACAATGTTGGTAATAGTACTATTTTAAAAGGATACATTTTATAGTGTATAAATTTCAATTAAATTTTAAAACATTTAAATCCCTGATAGTATTTTAAAGTCCTTCCCTGGCATAGCAGTTCCTCAACAGGACACATAGGGGGCTGAGAAAACCTTGGGTCCCATCTCAGGACCTGTAGCTTTTCCCAAAGAGACCATGATGCCATTTTCCTCTCTGAACCACTTACCATAGTTTAGGGTCACGAGTGTGGGAGAGCTGCAGTGCATTCCTGAGAAAGTCTAAAAACAGCAGGTAGTAGTTTTAAGAACACACACATACACACACTTATATCCACATGTCACACCCATCGCATGATGTCTGTTTATGGAAACAACTCTGAATCCAAAGACCTTTTTTCTGTCCTAGCAAGTCATTTCACCCTTTGAATCTTGTTTGTTTCTTGTTGTGTTTTGTTTTGTTTTTGAGACAGGGTTTCCCTATGTAGTTCAGGAAGGCCTTGAACTCATTATGTAGCCCAGGCTGGCTGTGAACTCACAGCGATCCTCCTGCCTCAGCCTCCTGAGTGCCAGGATTACAGGCATGCGCCACCATAACTGGCCACCCTTTGAATATTGATTGCTTCATTTGCAAAAGAGCACGAGGAAAGCCTTCCCTGGTGCTTCAGGCTTTGTGAAACCACCTTGTATGTTTCCCTTGGTATTGTATGTGACCCTTGAGAAGTGTAAGGGACAGACAGCCTTTCTCTGTGCAGAGGCTGAGGGGGCTGAGCCACTTCTCTTTGTAGGGCCAAAGTGATCAACTTCATGTCTCTGCGGTTCCAGAACAAAACAACGTCGCAGCACCTGAGCCTCAAGAAGAGGTGAGGAGACCAGAAATACAGGGCACAGGGTGGGGGGTGAGACCGGGCGCTAGGTGAACACAGGTCTGGCTGCCTGCTGTGATCTTCACCCCGGGCTCCGAAGGCAAGGGGAATCTACCAGTGAGCAACAAACACCCTTCAGGCAAGGTCAGGCGGTGGGAGCCAGAGGAACCAAGAGTGAACTGGAACATCATGATGTCTTTGTGCCCGTTTCCCAACACTTGGCCTTACACTAACCGCATCTCCCAACTATTTAATGATCTCTGTGCTTTTTTTTTTTGAGACAGGGTCTCACTATGTAGTTCAGACTGGACTTGAACTGACTACCCCAGGCTGGACGTGATCCTCCTGCCTCAGCCTCCCAAGTGTGGATTACCAGCTGTACTTATTTTTAAAGGAGTTTAGTTATACCAAAAGCATACAAAAGTATCATTTATATCATATACATAATATACTTACAGACACACTTAAAAGGGAGCAGAATAACTCAGAAGCATGAGACACCTTGGTAACGTAGGATGGAGGCATGAATTAGGCAAATACAAAAAACGCCCTCTGAGGACTGGCCAAAATACTGGTTCTAGACTTTTGGAGCATCCAAGAAAAAGAGAAACGCCTGATCAGTTAGCCCCGCTCCTGGCGCCTGTGCCTTTAGGAGAACAGCAGCTGTTGCAACTAAGAGGAGACGTTTCTCCTGTGAACCCTCATGAAGAGGCAGATGATGTTAAAGAACAGAATCGCGCCCAAGTCCTCACATCAGTCCCCGCACTCTTCTTCATGTAGCCTCCCTTACTCTGCTTAATGTTGCCTCCCTTAGCATAAGCCGGTGGCATTACATGGAATACAAGTCAAGAGAAGAAAGTTAAGTTTTTACTCTCAGGTGGTTGGTGGAAAGGCAGATCAGCATCTAATACAATCATGTTTACTTTCTAGGTTTCCACAGATTGAAATGCACAACTCTGCAGGAAGACTGCCAAGACCTCCCCTACACACATCTCCCCAGAGAAGCTTCTCAGCCAGAGGGGATAGGTCCGAGGGGGACAGAACCAGCATTCCCTTGCGGCTTCTTGGGGGGGGGGGGACGGGACGAATGCTGGCAGACTCTAAGGACCTGGCATTAATGTGGCTGAGGAGCAGCCTTATGGGAGGGCTGGAGGGAGGCAGGCTTGGAGAGGAACTGTTAGACTCAGGGAATATTTTAATTCAGGTTTTAGCATTATAAGAAAAATGAGACTTTATATAATAAAATGGGCCATGGTGACTATAAAAAGCAAAAATACCTGGAGACACAAACACTTGTCCACAGAGACACGAAACCACACACACTCAGAGGATCATGAACAAACATGCTTTTGCCTTACCACTCACTTGGCAAGACTGAGAGCCAAGAGAACATATTTTCAGATTGTTAAATAAAGTATGGCTTTGACTGTGTCTGGGTCCTTGTTTTGACACAGGGTGTTGCTACAGCTCAGCACCCTGTTTTCCACTTAGGTAAGATTATTGATTTTGCCCCAGGCTTAGAAAGCTGTAGTCCTCTCTCTCACACCCAGCTTGCCCTGCCTCTTTGTTGCAACTCCTTTATTGTGCTTTTCCTCAATCTAGATCCGTCACTACACAAGTAAACACTGAGAAAGGGATTATATTTTAGGGCCGCGTTACAGTCTAGTACTTGCTTAGATCAAGGGACCTGAGCATGGTGGACTCAGCTGTGAAAGTCCAAAGTGAGAGAAAGATACAAAGTATAATATTATAGTGGGAACAGGGTTAAATATAAAGTTATAAGTCCTGGATTTTAATCCCACCATTCGCATATATATATTGAGGGGTAATGCTGAGGTCCTGTCACCTTGACAACTATCAGATGCAAATGCACTTCCACCTTCCATATGTGTAGAGGTGACGATTTCCAGCATCTGCTCCATTGTTCAGTAGGAAGGTAGTGAGCACTCACTTTGTGTCAAGCCCTGGGTGCTAAAAGAAACAACTTGAAACCAGGCTTGGTGGCACACGCACTTGGGAGCCTGAGGTAGGGGGATCACTGTGAGTTGGAGGCCAGCCTGGGCTACACAGTGAGACCCTCTCCCA
>PVLD010012314.1:0-60989 GCA_004027595.1 Dinomys branickii | reverse complement strand
CCCCCAGGGTGTGCCAGGCACTCCACCCCGCCCCCAGAGCTCCGCCTGGCCCCCAGGACAGCCCTGAAGACTTGTCTGAGCCTGTAGACTTGGACGGGCTGAAAGAGCCTGGTGGTTCACTGTGTAACCCCGCCTACCTGACCAGACA
The DNA here is from genome assembly GCA_004027595.1 of Dinomys branickii. NCBI lineage: Eukaryota > Metazoa > Chordata > Mammalia > Rodentia > Dinomyidae > Dinomys > Dinomys branickii. The sequence goes on along the minus strand of PVLD010012314.1, from coordinate 60,841 downwards.
CCTGACGGCTGTGAGGGTTTGCCAAAGGGTGCTTCTCCACCTCCTGCCATAGCAATTGTGTACACCCACGTGTTATACATCATATTTAGAAGCAGCCAAGTCTCTTCCCAAAGTAAGAGTGTGAGGGAGTAAATAAACCAAAAGTGCAGTTATTACCAGTGGGAAGACCACTGACAGGGTGGTAGAACAACGGAGGTGAAGTGGAGAAAATTGATTAATTGAACGAGCCATCATCTATATAACTGAGTAACAAAGACAAGGATAACATTTTGTAATACAATATCCAGTGGTAACCCCCTACTATTTTCTCTGTAATTTGGTATATCCTTTATTTTTGTGTTAACAAATGCAAAGACAACACTACGTAATACAGCATCCAGTGATGGTTCCCTACTATCTCCTCTGTAATACGGTATTTCCTTTATTGATTTTGTTATAACAAATACGAAGTTGACATTATGTTATACAGCATCCAGTGCCAATTCCCTACTACCTTCTCTATAACTTGGTGTTTTCTGTATTGTTTCTGTGTTATTCTGGGTTCTTTTGTCTTAATAATAAAATATAAAAAAAAAAACAAGGCCTAACTCTTTGCCACTTACAAGAAATATACCTTCCTGGCAAAGACATATACATATAGAAAGTAAAAGGGTGGAAAAAAATATTCCATGCAAATGGAACCTTACAGCAGTCAGGAGTAGCTACACTTATATGTGACAATTCATATTTCAAGACAAAATTGGTCAGATGAGTCAAGGAAGGCCACTATATTTTCAGAAAGGGAACGAGGTAACAAGATGTAACACTTGTATACATATGTGCACCAAACATTGATATGCCCAATTTCATAAAATGAACCACTCAATATAAGTGTCTTGGTTACTTTTATCTGGTTGCTGAGACAAAATACCCAGCGCCTAAAATGAAGGAAGGAAAGGTTTATTTAGCTTAGAGTTTGTGGAGGTTTCAGTCCATACTTGGCTGCTTCAGAGGCAGAATGGCACATAGCAGAGGGCAAACTTCATGGCAGCAGAGCACAGTAAAAACAACCAGAGCAAAAGGGAGGAATGGCTGCAAGCAGCCTCTTTCCTTCCCTTACATTGTAAACAGCCTACCCCCACCCAAGGGGCGTGTAGCTCTCACACAATCTCCATGCCCTCCTCTTCCACAGGCTCAGGATGTATACAAAGTAAGCACCCTGGCTTCCTGCTGAATCACTCAGTTAAACCTCCTTATTCCCCAAGTTGACACAATGTATCAACCATAAAAATAAGAGGACACATAAATCACAATACAAAAATATTAGATGAATTCAGTACTCACTTTCACCAATAGGTCATCTACGTGAAAAAAATTCACAGAGAAACATCAGAGTGAAACTACAACATAGATCAAACGGACTTAACAATGGATACAGAACATTCCATCCAGTAATTACAACACAAACATTCTTCTCAGCTGCTCATTGAACATTCTCCAGAACAGATCATATTTTAGGCCATACGACAAGCCTTAGAAAACAAAAAAATGAAATAATTTCTTGCATTGTATGAGATCAGAGTGTAGTGAAACTAGAAATGAACAACAAGATAAACCACAGAAATTGTACAAGCACTTGGAGATTGAGCAATTCACTTTTTTTAGTACCAGGAATTGAACTCAGGACCTTGCACTTACCAAGCAGGTGCTGTGCCATTGAGCTATATCCCTGGCCCTAAACAATTCACTTTTGAATGATCAGTTTGTCATGGAAGAAATCACAGAAGAAATTAAGTAATTCCTAGAATCAAATCAAGATAAAAATATAACATACCAGAATCTCAAGATACAGCAAAAACAGTTCTAAGAGCAAAGTTTATAACTATAAATGCCTACATAAAAATCATAAATAGATCTCAAATAAATGACTTAATTATGCATCTTAACATTCTGAAAAATATGAACAAACCCAAAACCAAACCCAACAGAAGAAAAGAAATAATAAAAGTTAGAGCTGAAATTAATAAGACAGAGACGAAAAGAACAATATAAAGAATCAATGAGTCAAAGAGTTAGTTTTTGAGAAGATCAACAAAATCAATAAAACTCTTAGTCAGACTAACCAAAAGAAAGAGAGAAGACCCAGTCAATACAATTAGAGATGAAAACAGGGGTCTTAGTACAGATACCACTAAAATCCAGAAGATTATTGAAGATTCATTTGAAAACCTATATTCTTTTTCGTTTGTTTGTTTGTTTTTGAGACAAAGTCTTGGTATGTAGTCTAGGCTACTCACTACGTAGCCTGTGCTGGCTTCGAACTTGTGGTGATCCTCATGCTTCAGCCTCCAAAGTGCTGAGATTACAAGTTGTAACCATCACACCTGGCTGAAAACCTGTATTTCAATAAACTGGAGAATTCAGAAGAAATGGATAAAATTCTAGACATATACAACCTTCCAAAACTGAACCAAAAGGTTATGAAAACCTAAGCAGATCCATAAGAAGCAGCAAGATGTAAGCAATGATAGAAATTCTCCCAATTAAGAAAATTCCTAGACTAGGTGTGTGCAGTACTCAGTGTTACTAGGCCTTCAAAGAGCTAATGCAAATGCTCCTCAACTATCTCATGAAATAGAAAGGGAAGAAATGCTTCCAAACTCATTCATGAAGCCAACAGGACTCTGATACCAAAACCAGACAAAGACATAATAAAAGATAAGACCACAGACCAAGATCCTTGATGAACATAGATGTGTAAGTCCTTAATAAAATTCTTGCAAACTGAACTTGACAGCACATTAAACAGATCATACACCCCAATTGCACTCCAGGGACACAAGGATGGTTTAACATATGCAAATCAACAGACGTAATAAATCACATAAATAGAATCAAGGGTAAAAATGGCATGATAATCTCAAATGATACAGAACAAACCTTCAACAGAATTCAACATCTTTTCATGGTAAAAGCCCTGAAGAAACTGGGTTTTCAAGGATCATTCCTCAATATAGTAAAAGCCATGTGTGACAAACCCACCACCAATATCATTCTTTTTTAAATTTTTATTTTAAAGAAAATAGTACAAAAAAAAGAACAATAGCAAAATACAAATAAAACAAAGCAAAGACATTAAAAATGATACGGGGTTTCAGACAAAATGATAGGGATTAACAGTGGTTGTTATATTACATGTTGTTATTTTTAACAAAGTTGCTCACATTACTAGATGTAAGAATGGAAGATGGATCAGATCATTAAAAGGAATAAAAAAATAATAATTTAAAAGAAGGTTAGAGACAATAAATAGTTTCACTAGACAGGATTGTAGGAATTCACCAATAGTTATTATACTGCAAATTGTTGTCATCATATAAATTGCTCAGATTAATAGATATAAGCATGCAAAACTGGTCAAAATATTTTTTAAAAACCTTGTAATCATTAGCTGTTCCCCTCAGCAAACCATCAGACACCAGCAGTACAGTTATGCCACTGATCCATACACACACACACACACACACACACACACACATAAAATGTCTTAGTACTTTCTTTTTCTTCTTTCCCTCATCCCAGTTGTTCTTTCCTTTGAGCAGTTTCTTTCCCTTTCTTATTATCTATTGTACATTTTGGGTTTTATTTACTCTTTCTTGTTCTTACACCAGGGAGACAATGTGATGTTTACACATGTGGGTCCGATTTGTTTCACTTATTGTGTATGATCTCTAGCTGCATCCATTTACCTACAAAAGTCTCGCTAACATCATTATTAATGGGGGATAATTGAAAGCATTTCCTCTAAAATCAGGAACAAGACAGGAATGTCTGCTCTTTCCATTCCTATTCAACATGGGTCTTCAAATTTTAGCTAGAGCAGTTAGTTAAGAGGAAGCAATAAAAGGGGTAGTAAGAAAGGAAGAATTCAAAGTATCTCTTTGCAGATGATATCCTATACTTAGATTCTACCAAAAGACTTTTAGAGCTGATAAATTCAGCAAAGTAGCAGGATATAAAGTCAACATTAAAAATCAATAAATTATTTATACACCAATAATGGACTAGCTGAGAAAAAAATCAGTAACCAATTTCACTTGCAGTAAGTAGCTTAAATTAACTAGGGATCAATTTTAAAAAGATATGATGCGAAAGACCTCCACAGTGAAAATTTCAGAACACTGAAGGAACAAATTGAAGCAGATGGAAAGAATATGGAAAATCCTCCCATGTTCCTGGACTAATAATTAAAATTGTTAAAGTGGCCATACTATCAAAAGCAATCTATAGATTCAATGCAATCGCCATCAAAATACCAATGACATCCCTCACAGAACTAGAAACAAAATCCTAAAATTTATGTGGAAACACAAAAGACCCAGCATATGCAAAAAACCCTAGGCAAGGCCGGAGGGATCACAATATACAATGTCCAAATTATACACAAAACCATAGTAACAAAAACTGTGATACTGGCACAAAAATAGACAAGTAAAGCAGTGGTACAGAAGAAAGGACAAAGAAACAAACCCACACAATTACAACCATCTGATTCTGGGCAAAGAGGACAGAAATATGAGGTGGAGAAAAAGGCCTATGTAACATATGGTGCAGGATAACTGAATATCCACTTGTAGAAGATTGAAACTACACCCCTCTCGCCCTGTACAAAAATCAGTTGAAAATGGACCAACAATCTACTTACTATAGGGGAAACAATTCATGCCATAGGCACAAAGACTTCTTGACTAAGTCTCCAATAAAACAGTAAATCATAGCAAGAATCAACAAATGAGACTATATCAAATTGAAAAGTTTCTTCACAGCAAGGGAAATAGTCATCGCAGCGCAGAGACAGCCTATAGGATGGGAAAGAGCCCTTTGCCAGCTACTCTGACAGAGGACTAATATGTACCAGGCAGATGCTTATGCCACTGAGCTAACTCTCCAGTCCCTTCTAATACATACCTAGAAAGATGAAGAACTGAAAAAAATCAAATAGTCTGATCAATAAATAGGCAAAACTATGAGCAGATACTTCTCAAAAGCAGTACAAATGTACTCAAAAGAAACACAAATAAATATATGAAAACATGTTCAATATCTTTTTTAGCCATTAGGGAAATACAAGTCAAAACTAAATTGAGATTCTGTCATGGTAGTCAGAATGGCAACCATGAAGAATACAGAACACGATAAACGCTGGTGAGGATGCAGCAGAAAAAAGTACATCACTACATTGCTGGTGGGAATGTAAATTGGTATACCTACCAGGAAATTAAATGGAGGTTCTTCAGTAAACTAAAAATAGAACTACAATTTGATTCAGCTATACCACTCCTTATACACACCTGTAGGGAGTAAAGTCAGCATACCACATGGGTACCTGCATACCACATTAACAGCCAAGATATGGAACCAGCCTAGGTGCCCATCAACAGGTGACTGAATAAAGATAATGTGATATATGCGCACAATGGAATATTACCCAGCCAGAAGAAGGAATGAAATTTTGTAATTTGCAGAGAAAAGGACATATCTGGAAAGCATAATGCTGAGCAAAATAAAGTCAGACTCAGAAAGATAAATATTATATATCCTCCCTAATACGTGTAACCCGACAAAGGAGGACCCGAAAGTAGAAGGAAGATTATTTTTTAGACAAGAGAAAAAGAAGAAAGGGGAGGGGGTAGGAGGGCAAGTAATAAGGGCATCAAATCACATTGTATGCATTGAACCCCCTCCCTCAAACACGTGAAACTATTCGGGGACTGGGGCACGGAGGTGCGGGGGAATGACTGAGGTATGTTGTACAGCCAGCACTCTGCCAAAATGAAACCTTAACATGTGTAACCAGTACACATTAATGAGAAATGGGGGGAGGGCTGGATATACAAGTCAGTGCAGAGGCAACAGGGCTTAATTTTTTTTAAAAGAGGAGGAAACATGGGAGGCAGAAGTACAGTTTGAAGTTGGAGTTCTAGTTCTGTGATGCAACTTTCTTCGGACCCTCTCCACCTCAGGTCCTAGTCACGGGCCCCGATTGAGAGTTCTAACTCAATACCAAGCCAAAATATATGCACTTGCCCAGTGTCATTTTCATCAGTTAGGATATATATTTTGGTTGGATATTAGGCACTTGCAAACTAATATTGCAACATTATCACATATTTGCGTTCTGATTTAAAAAAACCTTGACGTGGGATTTGCTTATATTTTAACCCCCTCTGTAGAATAAACATCCACCCCCTGATTATATCAGATTACGTACCCTCTTGTGCATGGAACTGTTTAACATTGTTTAAAAGAAGTTAAACAAATATGGCCCCTACCCTTAGAAATGCACAAACATAAAAAGAAACAGAGATATTCACTTTCCCAGAGTCCATGCTTTGGCAAAAACACAAGCCAAGAACACATTGATTAAATATTGACAAGACCCATAAGCATTACAGTTAATAAGTTTCATGGTAGGCCAAACTGACATGTAAGTGGAACCGTAGTGGTAGTTCAATCAATAAAGCAGCAAAGTAGCAAAAATCAGAAAATTTGTAAGCAAGTTTATTTATCATATATAAAATTTCTTGAGAAAACACATATATATGTGTGTTTTAGTTTTTTTTTTTTTTGAGAGGGGCCTGAGGATTGAACCCAGGGCCTTCACACTGAGCTACATCCCCCAACCTCTTTTTAATTTTTTATTTGGAAACAAGGTCTTCCAAGTTGCCCAGGTTGGGCTTGAACTCTTGATCCTCCTGCCTCAGCCTCCCAGAATGCTGGGGATGCAGTTGTGTGCACCCAGGAAGAGACAGGGGTTCCTGGGAAACTCCAGGGCTGGCGTTCACATTCCTTGTATTAGTTCTCCGACTTCAGGAAATATCTTCTTGCCATTCCTCTGTATGCTTTGTGAACACCATCAGTTTCTGGTCTCTCTCTTTTGGTTCTTTCGCCACTCCCTGCTTCCCTGGGTGGCCCCTACCATTACTGCATCTCATGTACTGGGATTTAGCCTTGCCTCAGCCACCTGATTCTTATTTTCAGAGTGTGAAGGATGGGGGTGGGGATTAGATCCATCCTTGTGGCACACGCAATGAGGTGCAATAGTGAAGTCACTGAGCTGGGCATTTCTCAATATTTGCTATGGTAGAGACAGGAAGCCAGACCCCATCTCTTCCTGGTCCAGGGCACTGAAAACCGTTCTGTACAGAGGAACAGATGCAGCTGGCCTTGGGTCTGGAGGGCAGCAGGTCTGCAGGCGCTTGGCAAATCTTCCTTCGAATTTCAGCTCAAAGGTGGACCCAAACTTTTCTCCTCCGCAGAGCTCTTCTTGAATGCTGAACTCCACCAGACATCCATGGTGATGACCATTGGTTTAGTGGCTTCTCATTTCTGCCCTGGGAACACTTGTCTCATCTATGTAGCCGTAGCACCCAGCACAGTGCTTGTTACACTGAGGACACCCAGTTAATGTCAATAAAACTAAACTGACCAGAGCAGCCTGGCTCTGCTTCTTTTTGCCTTGTGGTGTTCATCCGCCAGAAAGCCAGATGGCCTAATTAGGCTGGAGGGGTGTGTGTCACTTTGGTCATAATGAGTTTTTGTTGCTTTATTGATTTCTAAATAGCAAGCAAACACAGGACAGGGTGTTTCATGTCTGGGAAGCAGTGTAGTCCATTACTGAACAGTGCAGATTCTAGAGTAGGCTTCTCTGGCCCGAGTCTGACTCTCAGTAGTAGCTGTGTGACCTCAGGCACAAGCTCCTTAACCTCCGGTATCCAGGTTTCTTCCCTTGTAAAATGAGGCTTTAATACCTACCTTAGAGCACTGTGAGAATCAGTGAGGCAAAGTATGTAAAGTGTTTAAACTCACTAAAGTGTCAAGAATACAGAGGTGCTCCATTTCATACTTGTTGACAAAATTATTATCACTTCTAAATTTTTACTTGATTGTGAAAGATAATACTCTGTTCTTTTCCTCCTTTTCTCTACTTTCAGTTGCCTAATTGTAGCTCCTGGTTAGGCTAGATATTGAACAGTATCACTTTCTGGGTTATTGCTAGTTTATAATCAATTCCTGTCTTCATAAAACATTCAATATAATTTAAAGAAGTTATACAGTGGAAGATCTTTAAAGAGTGTCTGACAAAGGTAATCAAAAATATTAGTGAATAATCATATTATCACTCATTTGTTCACTGAACAATTTTTTCTTTTGGTACCAGGAATCTAACATGACCTCAGGCTTGCCAAACAAATTCTTTTTTAACATTTACTCTCTGCTGAGATATATCATGGAGCAAAAACATAAACCCTGCCCTCATGATACCAACATTCTAATGTGGCACATAGACAACAAATAAAATATGTAAAATATATGTACTACATTTTGTTGATTGAAAGACATTTTTAGCTGGGTGGTGGCACTGAGTCAGAGGTATCACCAAGAGCATAGTTACCTAATTTTAGAGACTTAGGGAGACTCTGTCTCAAAGTAAAACATAAAAAGGAGGCTCTAGTTCAGTGCAAAGACTCTGGATTCAATCCTAGGTACTAAAAAACAAGGCACATTTTTCTTATGCTAATCTCTTGAAAATGGGTGTGCATTTTACAACCGGTAGCATTTTATAGCTATATTTGTGGGCATTTTTTCCTACAGAAAATTATAACAGATGTGTCAACAATGGCATCATACACTTGATGTAATAGGATGGCCTGTTAGATATAATCAGTGAAATGGAAAAATACAACAGGGAAGAGGACAGGGAACCCGGGGATGGGGATGTTTGCGGCTTAGACGTGGTACAGCCCTGTGTCTTCTTATATCTTGAGGCTCGACCCCAGACTATAGCATGGAGCATTGGCTTTCATCCTGCCTCGTCCTGGCTCACACAGGGAACAATGGGGTCTGGGGAAACACTGCCTGCCATCTACAAAGGCCATACATCGGCACCTTGGCTAGATCAACATGCATCGCTTCAAGCCAGTTGATGAGGAAAGGTCCCAGCCAGCTCTGTACATGTCAATACATGGAAATAGGGTCAGGCTCAGCCAAAATGGAGACAACTGCGCCTCTTTCAGGGAGAGTTGCCCAGGTGATCCTCCACAGGAGAGGACATTTCATTCTTCCTTTTTAAAATTAAGATGTAACGTAAAAGCAGTAGAGTTCGTTACCTTTAGTGCTCAGTTCACTTAGGTAAATATGATCGGGTAGTCAGCACTGTGGTCCTAACAGAACTACTTCTCGTTCTTCAGCTCCCCGCATGCCTCTTTGGAGTCGCCCTCTTCCATTCCCCACCCACCCCTAGGGGACCCCTGATGCATTTGCGTTTTCTAGGCCTGTAGTTTTGCATTTTCCAGGATGACACACCAATGAAGTCACACTCTCTGTACTCATTTATGTCTGGCTTGTTTTATGTAGTCTAATGCATTGTGTTTGCTGCCATGTGCACTGGTAGTTCATTCCTTTTTATTGCTGAGCAGTACAGCTCCTTTATCTGATAGGGGTGCATTGCATGACTCTCAGAGGGTGCCTGGAGCCTTGACACTGAACCCTTTACAGGAGATGTGATCAAAATAAATGGTGAATGCTTAAATTTGTAAAAACATTATCATAATTAAAGATGCATGGCCATTAATTTCCCTCAAAATTCTCTCCCTTGAGTCAAACACACTGGGGGAGGGGTTCCAGGAATTGAGTCAAACACATCTATCCCATCATTTTTCCATTTCCTGAGGCAGCTCTGGAAGTCTTTTATGTGAATGCTTTTAGTTGTCCCTTGGTGGCCACCTCAAAGTTCTTAATCAATCCAAAATGTTTACTTTTCATGGTTATTTTGAAGAGCACAGTGCCAGATCTGGTGAATAAGGTGGGTGAGGACATACTGTAATGTTTCTGACAGAAACTGCAGTACCAGAAGTGATGTGTGACATGGAGTCTTGTTGTGTTGAATGATGACACAGTTTGCCCATTTCTCAGGCCATTTTCTATGTACGTTGTTTCTTAAATGTTCTCATAAGCCCTTAAGAATATCTAGGATTCACCATAGTGTCCCTAAGTCCAAACTCAGGTCGCTCAATTCCATCAAGGTGGAAAAAAACCCCAACATCATCTTGATATTGGATCTTGACACGCTTTTCTCCCAGGAGAACTGGGTGATTCTCATTAGGAACTCTGCAAGTTGGTTTCAGCATCACAGCCACAGACCAAAGTTTCATCTCCCATGATGACATTTCTTAAAAAGCTGAAAGCTGCGGGATTGTGCAGCTCCAATGAAACTGACAAATGCTGTTGTTTTTGTTCAATAGCCAAAAAACCACGTGGAACAAGTTTTATTCTCAGTTTCCTCCTGTTCAAATCATCCTCCTAATAGCTGCCTATTTGATGGAATCATTTTGCTTACTCTTCAGCATTCTCTTGGGCTTTTGATGCTGAAGGATGTCACAATCTCCTTGTCTTCAGCCAATGCACAACCATTACTAAATAGCTTGGACCACTTGTGAATCAACTTCCTGGTCATGGCAGCATCACCAAAAACTAATTTTAACATTTCATGTACTGCATGTCTTTAACATATTTTTATTTTTTGGAGCTTGAAGCAAAATTTTATGTTACTATGTTGTTTGTGATCTATGACTTACAGCACGCTTAAAAACATACATTTTCTAAACCGTAGCTTATAACCGACTGTCTGCACTGAACACTGCAAAACTTGCCACACAGTTTCATGTGCAGCTGTGTTCAGTGAGGAGCCCTGCCTCTCTGTTGAATAGCACTTGGCAGCAGCATTTTTTATTTTTTGATCAGACCTTGTATATTATGGCTTTCACTTATACTGTACTTACATACCTATGATAAAGTTTATAAATTTGGCACAGAAAAAAGTGAATAACTAATAAACAATTACAACAATGTACTGTAATATGAAAACACTTGAATTGTGGTCTCTTCACAATACCTTCTTATGGCACTGTGCTTACCCTTTTCCTGATGGTGATGTGGGATGATGCACTGCTGTGCCTGACTGTGGGAAACGGAAACTGCAGTTACCATATTCCACTACATGGATGTATGACGATTTGCATATTTTGCATTCGCTAGTTGAAGGACATTGAACGTTTCCAGTTTGGGGGCTGGGGATATAGCTCAGTGGAATAAGAGCTTGCCTAGCAAGCGCAGAGTCCTGAGTTCGATCCCCAGCACCGCAAAAAAAAGAAAAAAAGAATGTTTCCAGTTTGTGACAATTATCAATAAGATCACTGTGAGCATTCACCTATAGGTTTCTGCCTGAATACAGTTTTCATTTCATTTCTTAGGCGTGGGATTGTTTTCCTCAGAAGTGCACATACGAACGGTGTGTGAGGTAACTTAATAAGAAACTTCCATGCCTTTCTCCAATGCGGTGGACACATCTCAAAGGAGAATAGCAGAGAAATTGTTATTTTAATGGAACTTTCAAGAAGTGGCCACTTGTGTAACAGAGATAAACAAATCTGATTGCAGTGAATCATCCAAAATGACTTTGAAGTGGCATGAAAGTGCTTCTCTCTTTCTTTCATCTGTGACCTTCCTCTGCCAGAGACATCCAAGAGGTATCCAGCTCATGGGGAAGGTGAAGACCATTACCACAGAGGGAGAGTTACGCTCAACCTGTGGCATCTAGAAAGGGTTCTTGAAGCTCCTTTTAGAGATAGTTGTGTGAAAGTCAGAGCCTTTTATCTCTTATTCTTTAGAAGGAAAAGGCTTTTGCTATCAAATGAAGGAAGGAGTATACTTTATATGCAATGCATTGAAAGCATGTAATAGGAGGAAAAAGCAGAACCATCCTGATTGGGAGGTGGGTAAGGATGTGGGCTCAGCGTGTCTTCCCCTAACCTTCCTACAGACGACTTTCTACCTTAGAGACTGAAATTGGAGGCTCACTAAACTCCCTTCCCAGGACACCTCGCTCTTCAATGGTCAGGACACCCATTAAGCCCCAGCAATGGGAGGTGGGCCCAGAACTTGAGGTGGAGAGCGGGGAAGAGGAAAGGAGGTTCTTTTCACTTGGATGGGAGAGACCCAGCCCCAGCGCTTGGGTGCAGTGGGATCAAATTGGTCCCAGATGACCTACTTCCAGTTTATGACTACCCAATTGGCCATTTGTACACTGCCGTAAGAGAGGAGCCCTATAACCAACCCAGCAGTCGACTGTTGTAGAAATAACTTCAAGGGTAGGGCATTAAAAATTGATTAATAAATTAATAAGTTTGAAATTCTTCTTGTAGAATCCCTCAGGATCCCATAGCCTTACTACTGAAGTCAATGTTCTTAAAAACACCTCTTAGCAGGACTCTCAGATAAGGGCCAAGGGACAGGCTGAACTTGAAGTCCTTTGGAAAAGATGGAACAGGGTACATGTAAAGCCCTTGTGGGGGCCACACAGCCTTAGTTCCACACAGACTCAATCAGGACAGTCCCTTAATCCTCATGTGCACTCCTGGTCCCATGGGTTTGAGTCCAATTACTGCAAAGCAGGGTGACTCTGTTTGCTCTCTCCCAAAGGCACACAGGATTTTAGTGGATTTTATTGTAATTTCTAAGTCAGGTTGGTGCTACATCAGACACGTTTTCCCATATGTCATGCTGGAAGGCATTCCTAGACAGCAAGCTGCTACTATGGGCACAAGCTGAGGTCTTGAGACAAACTGTCCTAACTTAAAGCAACAGCTCTGGTTCATCCTTTTAGCAGAACAACTGAAGCACCTGGTCTCTGACTCCATCCCCTGCCAGCCTGGCTGGCCCCTGCCAAGTGCAGTCTACTTCAAGGTGCTTGCCCTTGCTGCTCCTTCTTCCGGGCATGCTGGTCTCGCCGCCACCCACAGGACCCATTCCCGTCCTCCGTTCCTCCCTCCCACTCTCCTTCACTATCCGGGCAGGGGACGTTCTAATGGTCATGCACAATGCTGCCCCTTGTGATGCCACACTTTGCTTTTTTGTTTTTACACCTTGACCTTCCCTAACAGAGGCTTCTTGATTCCCTCCTTCTCTTCCCCCACAGGAACACCACAGTTTCATCAAGGCAGGGACTTGGCTTGCTGCCTTCGCTACTGTAGAATATAGCCAAGTTCACAGACACTTATTAAATGAGTTTACCGATGAGACCTGGTGACAGGAGTCCTGTTGCAGAGGGCTTTAAGGGACAGGCAGGCACACTGTCCCACCTCCCCATGTCTATCTTGGTTCAAACCTGAACCCTCTTCTCTCTTTCCTAGCCACCCTGCCCTACGCTATTCATCGTCTCTCTACAGTCCTCTCCCTGAAGGAGAGGTGCCCCCCACGGCCCCTTTCTGAGACCCCAGAAGCTCCGTCTCATCTCATCTTTGTCTTTCTCATGGCCCTGTGGGGACTTGATGTTCCAGACTTGGGTAATTCTCTGTGGTGTGGCTCCCACTGATGGCGTCCTTCCCTTCACAGATCCCAGCAGGTTGTGGAGTTGCATCACCTCTGGCATTTGTTTCCAGGCAAAAAGGAAAGGAGTGGCCTTGAGACCTGGCTGGGGCAGGGAGGTCAATTCTTTAGCCTTTGGAACATTCTGTGCTTTTTAGCCAAGCACATGTTACAGAACTGCAGACCGTGGAAATGACTCAGGACTTTCTGCAGCATAGAAGCCAGACACAGGGCCTGCTTTATGGGGAAGGCTGACCCGGTATTACCTTCTCAGACAACAGCTGCGGGTGCTCGAGTTTGTGGTGTGGTGCAACTAGATGCTTGTCCTCACAGAGAGCCCTGTCACATAGGGGTGAACTCTCACTGCAGAGGAAAATAGAGGCCTGAGTTTAAAGCTCACAGATTGAAATCCTAAACTCAGGGACCACAATGCATCAGCAGTTTTCTATTTTGTGTTATTAGTATTTAAACCATCATCTTAGTTGACCACTTAAAAATCAGGCTTGATGGGAAAAGAATCATTTGATTTGCTCTCTCTCCCTCTCTCTTCCCCCTCCCTCTTCTCCTTCCTACATCTATATATACAACTCTTATTTACAAGACTAGTTAGACCTTTACAAGAAGATTTATTTTATTCCTTTATTTACTTTGTCTTTTTGAAACAGAGTCTCACTATGTAGTTCAGGCTGGCCTTGAACTCACTTTGTGGCCCAGGCTGGCCTTGAACTCACTTTGTGGCCCAAGCTCGTTTGGAACTCACAACAATCCTCCTGCCTCAGCCTCCTGAGTGCTCAGAGTACAGGTGTGCGCCACCACGCCCGGCTACAAGAAGATTTAGCTTCCATTTTGGGTGCCAATAACCCTGAAATCTTTCCAGAAGGGACAAGGAAAAAATGCAAAGGTTGACCAATTGCAGCACCTGTGAGGAAGCTATGAGAAACCAATCTTGCCTAGTCTGCCAAAAAATAATAATAATGATACTCAAAAATATAGATAATGCAGTCTGCAACAGAATGGCCTGTCCCGCCACATCTGCTCTTGAAAGTGGCTTCTGAAAAGTCCCGAAATGGTACCTGGGGTCCTGTGATTAAAACAGGGCGGAGAGAGACTCATGCACACAGGTTGAATGGCTTGAAACTGGTGGCTTTCCAGGGTTATTCCGGTCCTATTACTCGGAGGATTCTATCATCCTGGTTAGAAATCAGAGGTAGGATTTTCGCTGCCAGACACTTTTGGTTCCCATATATGGGGTCCCTTCAGGGACCGGTGCCAGCAAACAAAGCAACTTGAAGAGTTTACTGAAGTGGTCATATGCAAAGGTGTGAGGCATAAACTCCTTCATTTGTGATCTCTTGTGGTTCTGAGTGTTTACTGGGAATAACCAGGTGGACATTACTTGGAATTTCTCATGCAGTCACAGTCATTTTGAGCTGGTGTCATCTGCGGTCTCAGACTGTCAGCCCAGAGGGCTCCTTCATTTACTTGCCTGGAAATTCAGGGCTTCTCTGTGTCCTCTCTCTACAGCAAAGTAAAGTGGGCTTCTTACATGAGGTCAGTGTCCTAGGAGCAGACAGCAAAGACTGGTCAGGTAAGTGGCCTCATACTCAGAACCATCACAGTGGCACTCCCTCCAACATCTACTCATCAAAGCAGTCACAGTGTGTTCCTTGATGGCTGCTAAGAACTGGAATGGGATGAAGGTTGCACCTGTGCACAAATGAAGGAACACCAAGTTCCAACTGAGAAAAATGGCTGAGTTAATAGGCATGGATGGTTATGCAAAGCACAAAGCAAACATGCTGTTTTATTTGCTAAGCTCATGAGAGAGGTGGCCAGGGGCACCTCAATGAGCAAACAGATGAGGGTTTTATTCCTTTATTAACCTCTCAAGCTCTGATGTCAAGTGAGTGATCATAAACTCAAGTGGTCCTTCTCAAACCCATAACTCTTTCTAAAACACCAGGCAAACCCAAACTGAGGATCATGCTACATCGAAACTTCCAAGGTTAAAAGCCAGGAACATCTAAGAAACCATCCCTGACTGGAAGAGACTAAGGAGCCATGAGCACTGAATGCAAAATGGTATCCTGAATGGGGTGCTGGAAGAGGAAACGATGTGAGGAGAAAAATTAGTCAAATGAGTGAAGGGTGGAGTTTTCTTAATATGAATAGGCCAGTATTTGTTTCTTAGTTGAGTCATGATTCTATGAAGTGGTAAAATAGGGAGAAACTGGTGAGGCGTATGTGGGAACTCGGTACTGTCTTTGCAACTCTTGTGTACATCTAAAATAAAAAGTTTAATTTAAGAAAAGGAAGTTAAACCAGGTTTCCCTTTGTATTCTGACAGCTTTTTCCTTGTCTATATCATGATGAGTGTGTGTGTGTGTGTATGTGAGAGAGAGAGAGAGAGAGACAGAGAGACAGAAAGAGAGAGAGACAGAGAGAGAGATAGAATTACATGAGATAATGTACATAATGTGAACTCAAACATTATCAGGGTGCTCTGTAAATGTAAGGCACTATACATTATCAAAGTCCAATCTGTGTCCTAACCCTTCCTGAATTCCACACCCCACCTTCTATAAATACACAGGACTTTGGTTCCTCTCCTTCCACCACTCCTTTCCCTCTGGTTCATGTACTATTAGCTGGCAACTCCTGGTGGGAGGGTTTCGAGTGTGCCTTGTGCCAAGCACGGTGCTGGACGCAAAGGAGGACCTGGGGAGTAAAAAGAATGATCCTTCCGCCTCAGTCTGCTAGAGAAGGTGAAACACGCCTATTCTTTTGTACCCAATTTAAATGATGAGGATGATCATTCAGTATGGAAAGATGCAACATAACAGTTGAGGACCAATAAAAGGTGGATGGATGGTCCATACCTGACCCACATGATTCATACATTATTTCCCTGAGGTTTTTCTTGTTTGGCTCCATGCTTTTTTTAATATGCCTTAGGAATATGCTCCCCTTCTTTTGAGATAGGGTCTTTCTACGTTGTCTAGGCCAGTCTTGAACTTGCTATGTAGCCCAGCCTACCCTAAAATCCATGATGCTCCTGCTTCAGCCTCCCGATTATTGGGGTTATAGGTGCGTGTCACCATATCTGGCTGGGGCTATGTTTCTCAACCCACTCTGTCCTCCAAAGAGAGGCAGATTTGTGTTTCTGAAATCTACAGCCAGATTCTGAGGCCTGGGCTCCATCTTACACTGACTACCTTTGGAACTTATTCTTTGTCCAAGTAAAGGTACAGATGAGACAGGTGCAGCTTCTGGGGTGATGTGAAGATTACTGATTGAGGCACGGTGTGCCCAAGACTACGTGGTATGCGGTAGATGTCCAGTCTGCATGGGCAGAGGAAAGGAGAGCAAGGAAGCAGCTTTATGAAGATGGAGGCCTGGGGTTGCAGGTAACTGTGAAAAGCAAATTTATCAAAATTGATACAGTCTTAAGAAAATGTTCATAATATATTCTAAAAATGAAGCCTGTAGAATACAAAACTCATATATAAAATATATGAATGTGTACCTAGGAAGTACAGGAGTTTCAAAATATTAGTTGTGGACAAAATGATAAACAGTGGTTCTCTCTGGATGGTCAAATGACTTAAAAATGTATTTTTTTTGTTTTGTTTTGTTTTTTGTTTTTTGTTTTGCGGTACTGGGGATCGAACTCAGGACCCTGCACTTGCTAGGCAAGTGCTTATTCCACTGAGCTATATCCCCAGCCCTTAAAAATGTATTTTTATTCTAAAGTAGAAAGATGGTTGCCATAGGCTGGGGGAAGAGAGGAAAGGGAATTGAGTGTTTAATGGTTACACTTCAATGGTTTCTGTTTTGCAAAATGATAAAGCTCTGGAGATCTGCGACATGACAGTGTGATTATGCATAAGCTACTGACATTGTACATTCAAGATGGTAAATTTAATGTTATTTTTTTTACTACAACTTTTAAAAATTAAAAAAAATACTGTTTTGTGGAAAATACAATACTTTAATACTTAAGACAAAAATTGCTGGATGTCACTGGTTTTTAAATGAAAGCTCTTATTGGCAGCTGTGGAGGTAGCACTTTGTGTGCCTGAGTTTACTGGGCCCTGATGATCGAGTTTATCCAGTGCTAGCGGAGCTTCCTGTGTAAAGTTGGGTCCTCTCAGTTTGCTCTGTCTGCTTTCTGAAGGCTTGTTTACGTTATCTGTTTTTCCTTCTGACCTAGGTTCTGTTGTTGGTGACTGAAGCGAGGAGCGGGTGTGTCCACGGCAGTGACCTCCAGATGCTGCAGGCCCATCACTCCCCCCAGCCCTGCAGATTCTGCGTCAGCAGCACTGTTTGCAAGACCACCTGCCAAAACCCTGTACTGCTCAATGTCCTTTGATCTGTAAACCTGAAGCAGAGCCAGGTTGAGACAGAGGAGGATGGCCCGTGACCCCACAGCAGCTGTTACGTTGCCTTATAGCTGTGCCCTACCCCAAGGTCTTAGCGAAGAGAAAGGCAGTCCTTCTTCAAGAGGTAGGTGAGGGGCATGAACAGACAATTCACAAACATAAGCACTACTAAACATAAAAAATGACCCCGGGTAAAAGGCACTCTGATATGCTAAGAATGATGGTGGGGATAGTAAATGCTTTTTTTTTCTCCTCCAAAATACATCAGTTTCAAACAGTCAAAGGATGTGAAAGCATGTAGAAAAGACTGGTCTCCCCTCTTAGCAAAATCTATGTGATCTGCAAACAGTGCCATGTTCTTACTCTGCTAGTGACTCCATCGAGGTCGGCCCTGTCCAGCCTCTGAGGTACACTCCTGTCTACAAGGGTACTTCGGGCAGAGGTGCCAGACCCAATGGCAGAGCTGACTCAGCTTTCCCTTCTCTGTGTTTTTGGGGGTTCCAGAGACAGGGCTATGAATTTGCTTCTTGACACTGAATGTCCCTATTGTTGAGCTTCAGGATCCAGACTTAAGTATTAGGACATCAGTTCTCTGTGAATGGAAGGGTTGGGGTCTTACCCTCACCTGGTGCTTTTACTTCTCCACTGGTAAAATGAAGCAGTCACCCCTTGCTTCCCTGGCATGGAGAAGAGGATGCATTAGCTGAGTTCCAGAAAGTGCTCTAAGGGATGGAAGGTCCAGAAAAACAAAAGGTTATTTAACCCCATAGGAGACTTAAATCACTGAAAAGTGGGTGATTGGAAAGAACTCGTAACAATTCTATGTGTCTTCACAAATAAACAGACAGGATCTGAGCCCCGTGAGTTCTGAGCTTTCTCAGCCTTTGAGGGGAGATGTTTTCTATAGGCTCACAGGACCACTGGGGCTCCTGCTGTGGACCTCGGGTCTGCTTTTGTTGTGCGTAGATGCCACCGGGCATCTTGTTCTTCCATGATCTCCATAGTAGGTACATGGAGACGATTACACAGTATAAGGAGAAAGTTGCAAATTTTGGCTGCCTTGGTGGCCTGGTACCTTTAAATTATTTGTTGAAATGCCCTTTATTTATTTCAACTGCCCAATTGGTTCTAACTGAAGTTCAAAACTTTGTGGACTGATAAGGAAAGGAATCTGAGTGTAGAAAATAAAAAAAAAAGATGTTGCCGAAGAAAATGTAGAGCATGATCCTATCTGTTTTGAAAATCTGTAAAATTAGGTATCTATCTATCAATTATCTATCTATCTATCTATCTATCTATATCTTGCCAAATGGGTAGAAAGGCCTAAATCATTACCACTGCCTCCCAAACAAGGAGGGATGCAAAGGAGGATTTTTAATATATTTCTGTACTGTCACTATTTTAACAGGTTGTTTTGTAACAGAAAATATGTTTAAATAATTACCCATATAACTGGGTGTGGTGGTGCATCCTTGTCATCCCAGCTACTTGGGAGGCTGAGGGAGGAAGACTGAGAGTTGGAGGCCAGCCGAGGCAATATAGTGGGACTCTGACTCAAAATAAAAAATAAAAAAGTTTGGGAATGTAGCTCAGTGGTGGAGTACTTGCTTAGCACGAGTGAGGTTCTAGGTTTGATCCTAGTTACACACACACACACACACACACACACACACACACACACTCCACTACTGTAATCTTAACTAACTTCCAACGGTCTTTTGAAACATCCCATCAAGTGCCTGGAAAAGGGTTAACAGATAATTCCAGTTGTTTGAAGGGTGGACAAATTCCTGATTGGAGGGTGGCAGCAGGGTTAGGGGTGAAAAGAGGAAGGGTGGGAGGGAATCGGGAAGAGGAGCACAGGCAGGCTTAGCTCTTACCTCAAACCAATAGCACAAAAGTATCAGGCCCAACGCCCACTAGTGGAGACTATTTCAGAAGCCAGGATTTGTCCTTGAGTTCACTGCCACGGTGACTTGTCAGAGAGGAACTGGTGAGCTTGGAGGTTTGTCTATAGAGACTGCTTCTCCTGGAGGTGGAAGGTAAAGCCCGTGCATCAGCTGTCTGGTGGCGATAACTGAACACTTTCCTTTCTGATGTGCTGACTTCTTTTTCTGCCCATGGCTGTGAGACACTTCCCTCTCCCAGCCTCCTGTAAGGGTTAGAGTGTTGAAGAAATAGGGAAACCCTTCCTTGAATCTCTGCATGGAAAGGAGGGAGCCCGTGTGCTAGGGACTCCGTCTTGTTTTTTCTTCTTCTTCTTTTTCTGGTACTGGGGATTGAACCCTGAGCTTTCACACTGAGCTGTATCCCCAGACATTTTTATTTTTTTGAGAGGGGGCCTCACTAAGTCACTGATTTGCTCAGTCTAGGCTCAAACCTTTGGTTTTCCTGCCTCAGCCTCCCAGAGTGCTAGGATTACAGGCATGTGCCACTGTGCCCACTCTTGGTTTTGTATAGAGTATGGTTAAGCTTTTGCAGGGATTACATTTGCACACTATAAATCCTACTCACAGCAGGCAAGAATTTAACTGAATGCTGTTAATTTTGTAGAATGGGTTCTTGCTTTACTTTCTATCTCAGCAAAAAGCCTTAAAATGTTTCTTGCTGATAATGAAGCTACTCTCCAAGAGAAAGCAGTGGGAAAAAATCAAAAAGTTGCGACATCCAGTGACATTGCCGTGATGTTTTGATCCACATGTAGGCCCTGACTCCACAGCATGCTGTTCTCACAGTGACCCCTCACAGGGACCCCTTCTTTTCCCTGTAGGCTTTGCTAGTGATGGACCCCTATATGATCCAGACCAGTGACAGTGGCAGCCTTCCCTCAGTTCTGGATGTGCATGTCAACGTCAGTGGCAGAAGCTCCACGCCAGGAAAAATGAAAGGCAGGAAAGCCAGATGGTCGGTGAGGCCATCTGACATGTCCAACAGGACCTTAAATCCCATCCGGGCCATTGTGGACAGCATGAAGGTGAAGCCCAACCCAAACAAAACCATGATTTCTCTGTCAATTGGTGAGTTGGGGATGCATGGCGGAGGGCACCGCTGTCTCTTCACCTCCCGCCCTCAGGCACTGGCTGGAAAAGGTGGCGGTGGAGAGGGAACGTGAGTCCTGGACACAGGAGAGTGATCTTTCGGCGGCTTCTTTTGTTCTCATCCTTCCATGAACAGGAGACCCCACTGTGCTCGGAAACCTCCCCACAGACCCCGAAGTTACCCAAGCGATGAAGGACGCCCTGGATTCAGGAAAATACAACGGCTACGCCCCATCCGTTGGTGAGCTCCCCGAGGCTGTACCCAGAAACTTCCAAATCTTCAGTGTTCTTTGAATAGCCCTACATTTTTAGCAATTCTAGTTATTCTTAAGGACAGGTTAAGATTAAGCTGCCATGTGGACTTAGGGGCAGGGGTGTTGCTCCAGGTTATTAAACGCAAGGTCTAACGTCTTCCCCTGCTTTTGCCCGCACACTAACACCGCCCTCTAGGCTCCCAAACACACTGAACCCTCCGACAATGATTTTCCCTCCGGATTCCGGCGTGCAGGCCTTGGGTCTGGCTGGAGTGGAGTGTTTACCGAGTGCGCTAGGCTCCCAGCCACAGACTTACTGCTCTTTGCTTTCTCTCTCCACCGAGTGTCATCCTAACTGCTTAAGATAGAGAGGCCCCAACACAGCGAGGAGGGAAGGATAGAAGGTTGTTTCCTGTAGAAAGAAACTATTCCTATTTTGGTTAATTCTTTCCATCATGTAACAATCTATACTGTAAGGATTTTGATAAGACGAGTGGGTACAAGTCCCTCCCTGTGTCTGCGTGTACACAAGAACGTATTCTTAGTGTGGAAGGAAAGCAGAGGTTCAGCTAAAGTCAGATTTAAAAAATACTTCAAGGAGATATTAGACACATGGTTTTTAGGTTGACTATTAACATATCAGAAATCTCTGTGGAACAAAAATCAAATTCAAGACAAAAAAACTGTGATAAAAATGTTTATGACTTTAATATCCAAAGAATGAGGGAAGTGACTCAACCTGGAAACCAAAATCAAGTCTCATGCCAGAGAAGGTACGGATGAGAAGATGTCTAAGAATATATTATTTCCTATTAGTAATTAAGGCAGGGCTGATTTATATAATTTCAGGAGATCTATTTGAATCTATTAAATCAAATACAAATGAAATATTGCCTCTGGTCTTGCTAACTTGTCTTTTGGATAGTAGTTCTGCAAAACATTGTAGTGGGCCTTGACGCTTATAAGCCAAATTTGGAAATATTGTGCAAGAAAATAATTTAAAAGATAAAATTTGTACCAAAATACCTGTAAGCATATTATACATTGTAAAAAACTTAAAGTTGACTATATATAGTGAATGTATTCATGACAACTTCTAAAACATACAGTCCCTAAAAGGAACTTAAGAATAATTTAAATTTAAATAATATAAATTTTACAGAGAATAAAACATAACCATAGTAATCAAGGTATTTTACAGTTTGGAGAACTATTTCTTGTTATTGTTTATAAATTTGTGTTTATAAAGATTATAAATTAGAAAGTTCATCTTACCTACAGTGGCTGACAGCTAAGATTAGTAGACTATGTTCTGAGCAGGCGTGGGAGGCAGGGTGAAGCCCTAGCTGACCTGCTAGGACACATCTGACAGCGGAAGAATAAATCTCCTCAACTTCCTCTCCCCACGTTTCCACCTTACAGGCTACCTATCCAGTCGTGAGGTGATTGCTTCCTACTACCACTGTGCCAAAGCACCCCTGGAAGCTAAGGTAAGCCTTATATAATGTGTCATGATGCTCTGCATCCACTTAGGGAAGACTGCATCCCCTTTCCTTCTATCCGTTCCACAAGGGGCAATGGCCTGTTGGGGGCAGGGTTTGGGAGGTAACTGAGGGTATTTCCCCTGAGAACATCTTATGTACTGGGGGCCACTAAGTAGTGATTATATCTAAGGTCACCACAGTGTGTTAAGAACGTGTTCTATAATTCATATCACGTCTGTCATGAGGAGGCCTAAAGGACACTGAGATCATTCTAGATGTGATTCCCTTCAAAAGATCATTGAAAAACAATTCACAAACATCACATGATTAATTTTAAAAAATTTGCCAGTGCTATCTTTTTTTTAAATTTCTAACTCCTTTCACTCACCTTGGGGCATTCAGACAGGAAGACGGAAGTCCCGTGGTACATTGAATTGAGGACAGTGCCAAGTTTAGATGCTGCCCTTCCCTCTATTGTGACTGTGTGGAGTAGAAATTTCTTATCATAATAAATGTCCTCTATCTGTGTGTCAGAGAGGAGCCAGGCTGCAAATTCTGGCCAAAAGTAAATCAATAGGCAGGACAAAAATGTTCAAGGTTGGTCCAAGGTCTCTTCTAGAAGTCTACTGAGTCATAGTGAACTTGTCTTTTTAAAAGTGACTTGTTTATTTCAGTGTCCAACATTCTCAACAACATTTAGATATGGACATAGTTAGGCACTAATTTCTTTTGGTTTGGCTTAGTTCATTCCCTATGCGCACTGCTTCACTTGGAACGTGTTACAGTTCACTTTCTTCTCAGCTTCTCCACCTGACTGTATACACACAAATGTGAAACGCAAAGCTCTTTCCTCCTGTGCCTGTTAGAACCCCTAACAAAATTAATCTTTTATTCTCTTCACAGGATGTCATTCTGACAAGTGGCTGCAGTCAGGCTATTGAACTTTGTTTAGCTGTGTTGGCCAACCCGGGGCAAAACATCCTTGCTCCAAGACCTGGTTTTTCGCTCTATAGAACTTTGGGTGAATCTATGGGAATTGAGGTCAAACTCTATAATCTATTGGTAAGTGACTTTTAAATTTTAGACTCAAATGTTCAATTAGTTTGTTGGAAAAATATATGACCCTTGCCTGTGAGAAACAGGTCTGGAAGTGAGTGGCTGAGGCCCAAACCAAACTTACACTGCATCTTCAGATTGAGGATTACCCAGCTCCGTCTTCCTCTCCCTTCCTCGCAGCCAGAGAAGTCTTGGGAAATTGACCTGAAGCAAATGGAATCTCTGATTGATGAAAAGACAGCTTGTCTCGTAATCAACAACCCATCAAATCCCTGTGGGTCAGTGTTCAGTAAGCGTCATCTTCAGAAGATTCTGGCAGGTAAGTCCGGCAGACTCACTTCAAAGGGAAGTAGATGAGAACGGAACCCTTTGGCTGTACCCCGCAGTTACACAGAAAGAGCCCTTTACGGGGCGCTAAGCTTTGGGTGGAGCTCTACTTGCATCTCTATTCTTTTTTTTTTTTTTTTTGGTGCTGG
Source organism: Dinomys branickii (assembly GCA_004027595.1). Classification (NCBI taxonomy): domain Eukaryota; kingdom Metazoa; phylum Chordata; class Mammalia; order Rodentia; family Dinomyidae; genus Dinomys; species Dinomys branickii. Next base: position 36,747 of record PVLD010012314.1, on the reverse strand, counting down.
GAATTCAACTCAGGACCCTGGGCTTGCCAGGCAGGGACTTGTGCCCCTGAGCTGTATCCCTGGCTCTGCACTTGCATCTCTGATCAGCAGTGTAGCATTTGAATGGTAGGTTTTGCCTAAAAGAAAGAGAAAAGGGAAATACAGGTAGAACATCCCTAATCCAAACATGTTGAATAAGAACTATTTAACCTGTACTTGCTTCTTCACCATCCCATTGTATGGAAGAGAGGGTTTGAAATATCTTGTTAATTAAATGTGGAATCTGGCCAGGCGTGGTGGTGCACGCCTCTAATCGCAGCACTTGGGAGGCTGAGGCAGGAGGATCATTGCGAGTTTGAGGCCAGCCAGGGGTACAAAGTGAGCTTAAGGGCAGCCTGGACTGCGTAGCAAGACCCTGTCTCAAAAAAAGACCAAAAAAAGGAAAAAGTCAAATCTAGGCTCTGCAGTCTGGAGGAGTATTAGAAAAATTTAGTTTTATACTTTCGTGGTGCTGGGGATTGAACACAGGGTCTCATGCATACTAGACAAGTGCTGTGCTACTGTCTACATCCCTAGTCCGAATTTAGTTTTTAAAGAGGAAGACCAAACACAGTTAGCTTTCCTGTCACGGAAACACAATTCCTGACACCTTCAACTTAAACGAGGTGAGGCTTAATTTAGTTCATGGTTTCAGGAGATTCAGTTCATGTTGAGCTGGCTCCAAGGCGGAAAGGTGTGGTGGGGCAAAACTGCTTAGTTCATGGAGGGAAGGAAGCAGAGCAGGGGACAGTGTCAGAGAGGAACTGGCTAGGGACTAGATACAGTACTCAGGGTTACACTTTCATGACCCACCTGGACATACCCAGGAGTGTGCTTTACTAATCTGCTATGTGTTTCTTAATGCAATGAAATTGACAAATCAGGATTAACAGTTACACACACCAACATGAAATGCAAAGCGAGGTAAGACAAGGTGGATGTGAAATGATAAGGTCTGCACATTTAGAATGATTCCAACATGCTTTTTTTTATTCTCAGTGGCTGAAAGGCAGTGCGTTCCCATTTTAGCTGATGAGATCTATGGAGACATGGTGAGTATGAGCTGTGATATAGCACCACAGTCATCTCAGTCCCAGGTTGTTTCATGGGACCACTAGGATAGGAGGCAACTGGAATAGTCAGAAGCAACTATGGGTCACTTCAGTGCAGCAAATCAGGATTCTTGCCCTCTTGAGACATATATATATATATATATATATATATATATATAATATTATACATATATATTCATAGATATTTGTCTGGCTATCTATCTGTCTATCCATGACTCTACATGACTCTACAGCAGTTTTCTGAAATCCAAAAAGCTTTACACCTCAAAGATTCTTGGAATTTATTTGGTTTCAATATGTACAGATATGGAGATATTTGTACATTTTTGTTTATGACACTTACACATGTGTATTTGTTAAGACTGTGAGGAAAATGGCAGACGTGTTAATAGTCTTGGTTAGAGGTACTATCCTGGACTGCTCTGGGAATGTTAATGTGTAGTATATGTGTTATGTGGCCTTTCTAAAAATCCAAACAATTTTGCATTCTGCAAGATAGCTGAACCCAGGAATTTTAGGTAAAAGATTGAGGATTCACATATTATTTTTAAATCTGTAATCCAAATAGTCACTAATTCCTTAGAGCGAATTTCATGAAGTGGCATATACCACAGGAATGGAATCAGTTTCATTTTAAATTTCTTTTAGGGCTGGGGGTATAGTTCAGTGGCACAGTACCTGCCTGGAAAGCGCAAGGTCCTGAGTTTGATTCCCTGTACCAAAAAAAAAAAAATTCTTTTAACCCAGACCAGACACCAAATTAAATGTCTTTAGAGAGTTCCCTTTGCAACCTCTTGGAATTCAATAATGGGACCCTGCAGTTATCATGTTCAGGGTAGAAAGGGGCCTGTAAATCTGATGCTTTGTCCTTTGAGACATGAGGAAGTGGGTGAGGAGACATGGGATCCAGAAGAAAGCAAGACCGCTTCTCTTCAGGTATTTTCAGACTGCAAATACAAACCACTGGCCACCCTTAGCACCAGCGTTCCTATCCTGTCCTGTGGAGGGCTGGCCAAGCGCTGGCTGGTTCCTGGCTGGAGACTGGGCTGGATCCTCATCCATGACCGAAGAGACATTTTTGGCAATGAGGTGAGAACAATTTGGTAAAACAGTATGTGTAATTTAGAACATATATTTGCACAGTAGTGGGGAGGTAGGAATCCCACCTCCCTTCTTGGCTTTGTAGTTCATAGTGCTTGGAAACCCACTGGATAAAAATGGTCATATTATCTCTCTCCCCAGCTTGGTTTTCATGCGTTGTGTTTCCTGGGGTCCTTCTAGATCCGAGATGGGCTAGTGAAGCTGAGTCAGCGGATCCTGGGACCTTGCACCATCGTCCAGGGAGCTCTGAAAAGTATCCTGTGTCGTACGCCTCATGAGTTCTACCACAACACTCTGAGCTTCCTCAAGGTAAGAGCAGCTCATGCCCTTGTACTTGGGGAGTCTGGGAGTCAGGGAATGCCCCTAGTTGTGTTAGGTACAACTGATCCTCACTTCTGGAATACCGTTCCAATATGGGACTTCTGTATTATGTGATGGTGTCAGTGTATCAACCCATCCTGTCAATTCATTCTGCTCCTGGCCGACAACTTCAAGTTATGGATATTTTTCTTTGGACTCTTATGTCAGATCAAACCTAGTTTACTGGCCTTCAATGATGGCTCCACTTTAATGACATCATTTTTCTTCTACTTAAAATTTGATTCTTGATGTTTCTGACTTTTCTTATAGTCCAATGCTGATCTCTGCTATGAGACATTGTGTGCAATACCTGGACTCCAGCCAGTCTGCCCTTCTGGGGCCATGTACCTTATGGTGAGTATGCAGTGAGCAGGCATTAGATCTATGCACGTCACAAAGCACAGGGAAGCTGGTTGGCAAGACTGCCATGGGTGTTGTCCCAGTCTGTGCCAGTCACAAAGACAACGGCTGAGGCTCCTAAGCCAGTCAGCTGAGGCCTTGCTCTGAACTGTCTCACCAATGTGACCCAACCTCAGTGTTCATAAAACCTGTAAAATCACTGAATTCCTCAGTATAGAGAGTCATTTTATATGTAAATACACTGAAGTTTAAGACACAAGAGGCTTTCCATACTTTGTAGTTCACAACTGGGAGTGATATTGGTTTCCCAGGGGGGTTTGAGATTCTGAGAATTTTGTTTTCAAGATGACTGGAAGGGGGTGCTATTTGCACTTTGTGGGCCAAGGATATAAATATCTTTTAAAAAATTTTCTGGAGAAAGTGTTTTGGTATGTAATTCAGACTGGCTTTGAATTCCCTATGTAGCCCAGGTTGGCCTTGGATTTACAGCAATCGTCCTGCCTCAGCCTCCTGAGTGCTGGATTATAGGCAGGCTCTACCATACCCTACTGATAAATATCTTTTAATGGGGTGGGATGGTCTCAAACAGTAAAGAATGACCTGACTCTAATTCTAACTGCATTCCTTTTTAGAAACACTGGCAGTTAATTTCCCATTTTCATTTACCAGCATCTGGGAAAGGACTCTTCAATAAACTCAAATGCAAATATAATATATCCTCTGTTCCCTGAGAAAAATCCCATGAGTTCTTAGTTATCAGTAGCAGAAGAAGCCTAAGGTAGCTTTAAAGCAGTCCCTGCCCCAACTTCTGGTTTAGGGAATTGGCCTGTTTTCCCTCCTTCTGATAAGTTTGCTTTTCCCTCCTATGATGGGTGCAGGTTGGAATTGAGATGGAGCATTTCCCAGAGTTTGAGGATGACATGGAGTTCACAGAGCGGTTGATTGCGGAGCAGTCCGTCCACTGCCTCCCAGGAAAGGTGAGAGTGCTCGCATGTTTCTAGGGCCCCTGGGGCTCTCCACGATGCGGGTTTTACCCTTATTCTCCCTTTAACAAAGTGGATTCTTATTTGGTAAAACTTAAACTGATGTGCCTCATGGCTTCTATTTAAGATTTGTCTCTTCCCTAGTATTATCCTCTCTATAGTAGGAAATTGCAACCCAACATTCTAGATGAGAGGTAATCAGATTTGTACCACATCCATTTTAAGATAAACTAACTCATTCCTCGACTTAGCATGCTGACGGAGACCAGGGGAACTAATACCTTTAGTGAGTCGGCATCGCTGCGTCTTGATGATTAGAGCCCTGGCCAGTTTTTGGGGGGCGGGGGTGTCCACTACCAGATCCAATTGCTCCGAAAATAAGAGGCTCTTATTGTTTCTGCAGTGCTTCGAATACCCGAATTTCTTCCGAGTGGTGATCACTGTCCCTGAGGTGATGATGTTGGAGGCTTGTAGTCGGATCCAGGAATTCTGCGAGCAGCACTACCATTGTGCTGAAGGGAGCCAGGAAGAATGCGACAAATAGACCTTCGCCCCTTCTGCAAAGAGGGCTGGGACGGGCGCCGCTGGCCCTCGGGGTGTCAGAACCCCCGCCAGGGGAGGGGCCTCAGGATCTCTACAGCGAGAGTCCAGGGTCGTTTTTGCTTTTCCCCAGTACCTCGACACACACACTCTGAATCCCAGACTCCTCTCCTGCCCTGCTCTGCTGGAATGACTCATTCGCTTGTCACCCTCCCGGCGCTTCCTTCTTTTTTTTCTGACAGTACCAGGTGAACAGAGATTAGCAGAAAGCCCTTGAGACATGAAAAATAAGAACAGAAGAAACAAAAGGTTGTGAGAACTTGCGTCTCTAACGATTTCCTCTGAGAATCCTCTTTTCAGTCAGGTCTGAAGCCCGGCTGTATTACTGCCTCCCTTCAGGTTTAACTTACTTTTTGCAACAGTTATAACTAAAAAGGTGGGGGCACATGCTTTTGGTTAATTATTTTCTAAACACAATAGGAAATCTGTTATTTAAAGGAAAACTTTCTGTAGGGTTTTCTTTCGGTGATGCAAATAAATCTCCTTTAATTGATCAACTTCCTAAGTTTAAATGTGCATGCACCAGGCTTTCCTAAAATGAGAGCATATTTCAAGAGAAAGGAGGAATCAGAGGATCTTCCAGAAGTATTGCTGTGTAAAGTCCCAAAATATCCTCGTGGGTTTTGTAGAATCATTACCACTTTTGCTATAATGTTAATATTGATTTACTATTTGTATATTATCTTTTCATATGTTTTCTAAGAAACATTTATATTATATAAGATCTTTTATTTTGCTTAGGACATAAATTATTATTTTTTAAATAAATTTTATCAAGTGTGGTCCTCTGTGATGTGTTTCCTCCTCCTTTGCAAGGGATTCGCTATCCCCAGACACTGCTCAGTCTGATTGATAAATTATCCACTCATTTATTTCTTGTAGATGTACCGAGTTTTGGATTTACTTAGGAAACAGTTCCCTACGTATTTTATCTGTGTGTTCAATCTCTGGCTTCCTACCTGTGACCCAGGACAAACTTGAAGATAACAAATTATAACCTGTGGCTTTTAACTTTACACTAGGAACTTTCAACCTCAGGTACTACATTCCTCTCTTTGCCTAGATCCATTAACCGCTCACTAGAGAACAAAGGGGAAACTGGTTCAGCTTGACTAGTACACAGGAAGTTATCTGGGACCTTCTTTCAGCCTTCATGTTTTGTCTGTAAATTTTCTTAGTTCCTTGTTTAATTTCTTTACTCAGTACTTTTCTGAGAGGCAGGAGCCCTGAATTATCTTGCAAAGTTGGCTAGGCACAGGACTATACCATAACCGGTTTGGAGGCTTCTCACCAAGGGAAGTTTTCTTAACCAAAAGAGGAACTTCATATCTCAATCCTGCCAGTCACACGTAATTAGTCACCTTGACAAAAATAAACATCAAATATCTTCTTCAAATCTATGCATTCAGTCAGTGCATACCAAACAGTAACTCTTAATTTTCGTCAGCAAATCCAAAACAAGTGACCGAGATGATAAAGATGTCAGTTTCCTGTATGCCATGATTTTGAAAAATTTCCAAGTGCCTGACTCCTCTTTTCCTGTCTCTTGGTCCTGCTCCCCCAAAGATCTCTTCCCAGAAATAAACAGGAAGATTCAGTGGTTTGCACAAGGCATTTTAGCTTCCCACGAACGGGTAATTCTATCATTAATAGAATTTTACTCAGAACTCCTAAATTTCACAATTTCCTGTCTACATTTTGATAAATGAACCAATGGAATTCAAATACTTAAAAAATACTGTAATAGTTGTGCATTGGACAAATTTCAAATAATACAAATCAACCAATCCAAGCTCCTTTCCTATGTCCATCCTTCGGCCCCCCAGTTTTTCTCTCTGAGGAAATTAGTTATCAGTTGCTGGTTCATACTTCCAGAACATTCTGTGTATACGTAAGCGTCTCTGTTTTTCTTTTTTCACATCAACTCTTACTCAACTTTTAATTTCGAGCCCTACAGAGGTCAAAGGAAGGATGAGACATTCATATCCTGGGGGTGTCTAGAGGAGAAAAGAAACCCCCGGAGAGGGGCTCCTGCCTTCAAACTTAGCATTTTTAAGAGACAACTTCTGTTGCTTTGCGGTTAAGAGCTGAGAGTCTTGAAATAACATAAACACTACTTATAAAGGTTAGAGACAAAGGCTCTAAGCTGTTACTTCACCTTTTTTTTCCCTCTGTTCGCGCTCGGCCTGCCAGGAGACTAACAGGACCACACACAAAACACCCACACAAGCTCCACAAGCTCCACTCTAGAAGCCCTTAACACCTCACCCTACGCCCACGGCTGCGCAGGCGCAGATGCTCGGCACCGCCCTCCAACTTCTGCGCTCCGCTCCCAGCGCATGTGCTCTGAGCGCTTGAGCTGCTGAGCTGCTCAAGGCGCAGGCAGTCTTCTCCAGCGCTTGGGTTTTGCTTCCATATTTTGAGCTTCTACGTGACCTGCGCCCCGTTGTGTTAACATCTATTAACCTTTGCCAGCTCCAAGTAAGTAGGGTGAGTTGTGAAGCACAGTAGTATTAGTTTCCAAAAGTGCAGGGCTTTTCTTCAAAGAATCATGTCCTCAGCAGGCTCTGTGGTGGCGCACACCTGTAATCCCAGCACTCAGGAGGCTGAGGCAGGAGGATCGCTGCGAGTTTGAGGCCAGCCTGGGCTACAAAGTGACTTTAAGGCAAGCCTGAACTGTATAGTGAGACCTTATTTCAGAACAAAGAAACAAACCCATGTCCTTCATGGCCTGAATGCCTGCCATGTTAGGATTTCTACCCAGCCATAAAAATGAATACATGCTAATATTTTTTGTTTGTATGTATGTATGTATTTTTTGAGACAGGGTTTAAAAAAAAAAAAAGAAAAAAGAGACAGGGTTTCACTATGTAGTTCAGGTTGACCTTGAACTCGCTATGTAGCCCAGGCTGACCTTGAACACACAGCAATCCTCCTGCCTCAGCCTCCTGAGTGCTGGGATTGGAGGTGCGCCCCACCATGCTCGGCAACCCCTGTCGTCTTATAAAGTTGGACACTAGTTAGGTTAGATGGAGATTGTTCTGTACTAACACTATTGTAATAGGAAGGGGTCCAGTATGAACTGAACTTTGATTTGCACAGGAGTAACTGAGCCTCACTGTGCAGAGGTGATAGTGGGGGAGGTGATAATGGAAGGAGTATGGGGTCTTCTTGGCAAAGTCAAGGAAGTAAAAAGTTATAAAAGGTGAGAAGGGAGAGTAAGTCCACCTGTGAGCCTTCACGGATTGTTGGTAAATGGCCCTTATGTAGCTTAAACTCTTACTTTCCCCGGGAGACTGGAAGAGGGAAGTTATGTTCAGTATTGGGTAACATAAACAGGACATGTTTTTGGCAGCTTTGAGTTTTCTGAGGCAGATAATTTAAGCCAAATTTGGGTCATCCCAAGAGTGCAGGCCTAAACTGTTAGAAACTTTTAATGTTTTGGTCAAGTCTGTGGCGAGAACCTGGCTAGAATTTGGTCAAAAAGAGAATCTGTCATTCTATCTGCTTGGCACACTGTTACATACAAACATCTTTCCTATGTTATAGAACGTGCAAATCCGGATGCCTATAAATTGGCCAGACTATTTTATGGTACCTTCAAAGAGGCATTCTTTGGCATTCAGATGCAAATGTAATATGTAGGAGCTCATGTGCAATTCCTCAAACAAAACAATGAACAGGAATTAGCACCTATGTGTGTGTTCTTACCTCTGCACTGACTTATTGGAGGGCCTAGGCCTGTGTGACTTCCCATAATATTTCTACCTAACTTAGCTGTGTATAATATTCCCCCCTTTGAAGAGCTACCCCCAGCTGCTATGGGGGTTGAAAGGGCAATGACCATTCTGGCCACTTTTGGCTAAGGGGAGCCATAGCTGTGATGTACAGTCAGAAATATCCTATGGAGTATCTCTGATAAATGCCAGGTGGTCTCATCTTGGGTAGGTGTATAATTTTAAGTCTGGAGGAGACAAGGCCAAAGTATGCATGGGCCAAATAATAAGATCAACAAGATTATTATAAATATAACCAAGAAAAGTTTCCACCAGGAAGAACTAGTAATAGCCTCCCACAAAGAAGGCAAAGAGAAGGTCCAGGGAATTTCAAACTCTAACATGGCATTAACCTGTCATCTAATATCCTGAACAGCCATCAGGATACTACCAGAAGGGTCAGGAATATACACACCACATTCAGCTTTTACAGTTGCATAAGTAGCCCCTTGTGCTGCTGTTAGAATGTCTAATACTATCTAATTTTTGGAGGATGGCTTGCCTCATTGATTTTATTTCTTCATTCCAGAGAGAGAGAGAGAGAGAGAGAGAGAGAGAGAACAAACCAGTCGAGGTGTTGTTTAAGGCCCACTGAGTCTAGTTAGTCAAGGTCCTGACAAGTTACATGGCATCCTCTAATCCTAGGGAATGGGTAAAGATAGACGCCAAGTGATCATACCAGGGAAACACACTTCTAGACCATTGATGTGGTAGATGGGGTAAGTTTGCAGGTTTGTCAGTACCTTTGACACTCCTGCGTTGTAACCATGCAAGGCCCAGCATGCACAAACCAGTCTCAGACCGTAAAGTTTTGGTGTATACACTGCTCAGGGGGTGGCCATTCCATGTATTTAGCAGATTAGGCCAATAAGGAGAGGAATGATTTCTCTGTTCTTAACATAAGGGGGCCTTTTAACTAATGTGTCCTATAGTTGGAGTTAACTACATATATCATAATCAGTATAAATATGACTTTTTGTGCTTTACTGAGTTGTGCTGCCCTGATCAAAGTTATGAGTTCTGCTAGCTAGCCATTAGTCCAAGGGGCCAGTGAGGAACTTCCAAGTATCTGATGTAGAGTCACTACTGCATGTCCTACCTTTCTTTTCCAATTCTCCATGAAGTAACTGCCATCATAGAAGGGTCAGATCAGGGTCAGGAAGGAGTGTGTTTAACAAGTCTTCTCTGGATATGTATGTATGGAAAATTACCTGTTTGAACTCATGTCTTTCACCATCAGTTTCTTCTTTTTTGGTAGAAAGGTGGCAGGGTTTAAGGAGGAACATGTCTTTAGGTAAAGCCTGGTATTTAAGAAGTCAGTTATCTGATAACCACAGGCTTTTTTGGAAGAGAGAAGTCCTGCCACATTGTGAGGTGTATATACGGTGAGATCTTTGCCTAAAGTCTAGTACCAGGACAGCTACTGCAGCTCTAAGGTACACAGGCCACCCTTTTGCTGCAGTGTCTATCTAACCCATGACCCAGATACCCTACAGGCTGTTGAGCAGGTCCTCGATCCTGCAAAATCACTCCCAAAGTAAAGCCCTACCTCCATGAACATACAGATTGAAATGGTGTCCTGTCAGTTGGCAGGTTAAGTGCTGGGGCATTTAGAAGTGGTTGTTTAAGCTTCTGGAATGCAGTTTGGGAATCGGGTTCCTAGGTGAAAGTATGGGTATGTGCCTGTTGGGCTTCCTTTGTAAGCTGATAGCGGGGTCATGCAACCTCATCATATCCTGCTATCCAAAGGTGACAAAACCTGTAATTCCTAGGAATGCCCTTAGCTGTTTTATAGTCTTGGGCTACAGAAAGGAAATGATTAGTTTAATTCTCTCTTCCTCTAGCCCTTGGGTTTCCTCAGATATGATAAGGCCCAAGTATTTTCCCTCAAGGCTACAAAGTTGTACCTTAGACCTATACACCTTTTAACATCTGTCTACTAGAAAATGCAGCAGAGCATGAGCGTCTTGGCTAGCTAGCTCCTCTTAGGGGGCACGTAACAGTGTATCATCTACATATTGCAAGACTGCACCTTGGGAAAATTGAAAACACACCAATGTGTGAGAAGGGACTTGTCCAAAAAGATGAGGATGATCTCTGAACCTTGAGGAAGCATAGTCCAAATCAGTTGAGAAACCTGGTCGTTAGGATTTTCAAAGACAAAAAGAAACCAGGAATCTGTATGTAAAGTAATACAAAAGAACACATTTTTAAAATCTGACCCTGAGAATCAGCCAGCATCTTCCAGGATCTGGGAAAGGAGAATGTGTGGGTTAAGCACCACCAGGTGGATTGGTACTATGGTCCCATTTGTCAGTCTAAGATCCTGTACCAATCTCTACTCCCCACTGGGTTTTGAACTCCAAAGATGAGAGTGTTGTATGGGCTACTGCAGACTTGAAGTAACTTGTACCTTTAAATTATTGATGACAGGCCATAGTCCCCTTCTACCTTCAGACCCTAGTGAGTATTGTTGCTAAAAACATCTAAAACATCTCTAAAGCCATCTTTGAAAACATAGTTTCTTAACCACAGTGTTCCACTGTGTCAGATAAGTAGGTATCTAAGGTTGCTTTCCAGAATATCTTCTTTTAGGTGGTTCCTTTGGATTGGGATCCAAACAAAGTCTAAATGTTACTTTTTTGTTTTATGTCTCTTAAGTCTCCCAGTGTAGAGAAGCCTGCCCTCTATTCCTTTGTTCTCAGGCCACTGACCTGTCACAGAAATAGCTGTCCAAGAAAATGTTCCACATTCTGGAATGTTTGCTTCTTTGTGTGTTGCTTGTTTCTCTAAACCCCATTCTTCTACTTAGTGGAGTTTAGCAGTGGGGCATGAATTTTCAACAGAGATACTATTGAAAACCGTATCCCTTTTCCTTCTTGATCTCCTATTTCATTTTATATCCCTCCCCCGTTCTATGTTAATATAATCCTTCTTCGTCTCCGAAAGGATTTCACTGATCAAGCTTCAATAAAAATATGACTGACGTGGTAGATGTTGAGATGTTCCCTGGAACCCTTATTCCCTTATTTTTTCTTTTTCTTTTTTGAGACAGGGTCTCACTATGTAGTCCAGGCTGGCCTTTAACTCACCATGAATCCTAGGCTGGCCTTGAACTTGCAGCCATCCTCCTTCCTCAGCCTCCCACGTGCTGGGATTGTAAGCGTGCTCCACCATGCCCTGCTTTATCTTCTTATCTAGTATTAAAATGGCTGATATAACTGGCCAGGATCACTTTTCATGTGAATTTCCCAACTTGGGTTTCCCAGACCATTCAGGTAGGATATGTTTGAATGCGAAACCTACGTGAAGGAATGCCTATGTTTGCAAGTTGTTATAAGAGGCTTTTTTTTTTTTTTCTCTCCAGAGGACAGAGCAAGGGAGAAATCTTTTTAATCCATCCTTTCAATGCAGCTTAACATTCGAAGGGGCCTGGCTGTATAAAGAGGTTTAAATCAAAAGCTCTTTGCCTCACATGACCCTGAGGCCTTTTTCCCTCCTGGCTTTCCAGACCTGTTGTTTAGTGATATAATGCTAGCGTGCGCATGCTCTTGTTCAAGGTGACAGGCCCTTTTATGTTTTTCCTTCTTGGAAGATCCTCTTGCTTTTTTTGGAGACTTGCCTTTAAATCTGAAAATGTTTATTAGTATTGTTTTTAATGTAACACTTCTAGCTAGGTGTTTTGAAGCCCATGTTTAGGTCGTCTGCTTTGTAATACTGCTGTGGGAATCCCTACACTTCACTTCACTCCCTCTGACCTCACGCCCTTCCTCCTGTTTGCTGCTCTGGAGTCCTTGCTCCGTGGCAGATAACATTCCCTGCTGCTGTCAGACTCTGCCCTAACGATTAGTTGAACCTTCCCTCAGAAACTACCACTGAGACAGCAGTTTGAAATTACTGTTTTCACATAAACCAGACTCCTTCTCCACTTCCTTGGCCTCACATCATATAACTCTCCCCCTTTAAAACACAAGTATATTTTTTTATATCCCTCGTAGGCCCTCTCCTTTGTTTACTTTGGGCCTTGACGTGGGAAACTTCAACATCCCTGGACAGTCTGGCTAACACCTTAAGCTTCACGCCTGTTCTGAACCTGAAAATTTATAAATTACACTCCATCAAGGCTGCCCCTCCCAAATCCACCCCTTTGTTCCTTGTTATCATCCGAACAAAAGCTCTGTCTTCTAGAAACTGACATATAATTTACTGACCACAATCTGTTTGCCCTGCAGCTCCCTCGCAGCCTTATACCTGGCTATTGTTCCGTCCCTTAATCTCTTCACTATTTCCCCTGAAGTCCACTGACTCCCTCATATTGTTACATTTGTTTTCCTTTCCAGGGTGTACACCATGGTGCAGTATCCCACCCACGTCTTACAGATTACCTCAACTTTGCTTCCTACAGCAGCTACTGTGCCGTGTCTAGCAGGATTAATCCATCTCAGAACCTTCTCCAGTTCTATACCTAAAAATAAAGTTAACTGGATGCCTTTGGCGCATGGTCTACCGCCTCGTGGAGTCCTCAGCACTATTTTGGAAACCCTCGTACGGGTGCTGGATCCCTGAGTGCTTCCTTAGAGGCTGTGAGGGTGGCAGAGCTACATGACGAGAGCAAGCTGTAGAGGAGCTCATTACCGACCATGTTGTTTATTCCAGCAAGAAAGAAATTCCAGTGCTGCTGGAGCCCTCAAACTTTCAGAATTTGATTGTTAAAATAGCTACCATTACTTCAGCTAATACAATAGATACCATTTCTAAACTTGAATTTTTATCAGGAGTGAGAGAAAATTCTACATAGAAAAACTAAAATGTAATCCCTGTGTTTAAAACTACATTATGATCAACATTATTTTATTGTTGCTGTTTTTGGGACATTGTCTCGTTATATAGTTCAGTCTGGCTTTCAACTCATTATGTAGCCCAGGCTGGCTTTGAACTCACTGAGATCCTCTGGCCTCAGCCTCCCAAGTGCTGGGATTACAAGTGTGCACCACCACACCCGGCCCTTATTAATGATGCCATTAAAAATAGCACACATTTGAATATGTTTCTCCGAAGGAGATTACAAATGATCAATAACATGGTGGTGGTGCACACCTGTAATCCCGGCACTCAGGAGGGGCAGGAGGATTGTCATGAGTTTGAGGGTAGCCGGGGCTACAGTGAGTTCAGGGCCAGGGCAGCCCATTCGGGACCCTCCTGTCTCTCAGGAGCTAGTCCTATTCCCAATTATTTTCCTCCAATAAGTTTTCCTACTCCTAAAAAAAAGTACGTAAAAACACGTTTGCTATCATTGGTCTTTAAGGATATGTAAATAAAGCTACAATGTGATAACATTTCTTTTTTCTTTATTTTGTCTTTTTGAGACAGGGTCTCAGTATGCAGTTCAGGTTGGGCTTGAGCTCACTTTGTAGCCCGGGCTGGTCTCAAACTCGCAATGATCCTCCTGCGGCAGCCTCCTGAGTGCTGGGATTACAGGTGTGCGCCACAATGCAAAGCTTGAGATAGCATTTCATGTCCACTAATAAAGCTATAAGAAGAAACCAAACAAATGAGAAGAATATTGTTGGCAAGGATGTGGAGAAGTAGGAATGCTCATCAGTTTCTGGTGGTGATATAAAATGGGAAAGCTTGTTAATTCCTCAGGAAGGTAAGCACAAATTAAGCATGTAACCCAGCAATTCCAATTCTAGGTTTATATTCAAAATAATTGAAAGTTAGTGTCCAAAAACTTGTACATGAATGTTCATAGAAACACGAAGTAAGATAGATAAAAGGTAGAAATGACCCAAGTATCCTTTAACAGATGGATAAACAAACCATGGAATATACAAATCACAGAACGTTATTCAACCATAAAAAGGAATGAAAGTATGATTTATATCCCTGTGATTTTATACTATGCCTTTGCTAGATTTTATTATCTGGGGAAAACTGGGTAGAGGGATAATAGACTTCTCTGTATTATGTTTCACAATTGCTAATGATTCCATAATTGTCTAAAAATTTTTAATTATAAAAATATGATACTAAACAAAACACTTTCAATAAAAACAAAAATATGTGACTTAAACAGCATATATCAGAAACCAATATTTTTCCAGGTTTTAACATGTAATATTTTGGATAGTAATATATTCACAATTTCCAAAAACCTTAAGTGTAGAGAGTCATATGGTAAATATACCTTCCCTGGTGTTGCTCATATCCCTGGTCCTACCTGTCTTATCACCTTTAGGGTTTCTCTATGAGAATTGTTATGGTTGATACATTGTGTCAACTTGGGGAGTCTAGAGGTTTGGCTGAGTGACACATCTTGAGCCTGTGGAAGAGGAGGGCACGGAGATTGTGTGAGTGCTACATGCCCCCTGGGTGGGGATAGCCTGTTTACAGTGTAAGGGAGAAAAAGAGGCTGCTTGCAGCCATTCCTCCCTTTTGCTCTGGTTTTTTGCAGTGTTCTGCCACCGTGAACATTTGCTGTCTGCCATGTGCCACTCTGCCTCTGAGCCAGCCAAGTATGGACTAAAACCTCCACAAACTGTAAGCTACATAAACCTTTCCTTCCTTCATTTTGGACATTGGGTATTTTGTCTCAGCAACGAGAGAAAAGTGACCAAGACAGAACTTGGTATCAGCAGAGTGGGGTCATTGCTGTTACTATACCTGACCATGTGGTTCAAGAGCCTTTGGAAATGGCTTATGGGAAGAGTTTGGAAAGGTTCGGTGATGTTACCTGAAAGAGATGTGCTAGAACACCTTCTGCTGTTCTGTCTAGGAGATTCTGGTCAGAGCTCAGAAGACTAGAAAGCTGACAGAAATCCTGCTAGTAAAGACCAGGTTCAGGAGGCTTCTCCTGGGAAAGATTGCATTGATTGTTGGACTCCAGATGATGAATGTTATGGCTTGGCAGAAACTTTGTCTGCATTTTGCTCATGTCCAGAGACTTTACCCAAGACAGATTCAGAGTGGCAGCGAACTGATTAATCTGGCAAAAGAAATTTCAAGGCAGTCGAATGTTGAGGCAGTGGCGTGGCTATTGTTGGGAACTTTTAGCCAGATTTAAATTGAGAATCAAGAGCAAGGAGCCCAGCAGGATGATTTAAAATGTTGTGAGTTTGGCCATAAAGGAAGCTCCAGTGAAGCTGTGGATTGCAAAGATAAGGCCGAGGGGATCTCTATTGCTGAGAAGGAACAAGAGAATGGAAAAGATGGCTTGAAGGCATCACAAGCAGCAGAAAGTCTCCACCCTTTGCAGCCTCAAAACTGTAAAGGTGAGAGACCTTGACTTGAGAACGAAGCCAAAGAGTGCCATGTTCCAGAATGGTGGCAGCGGCCACACCAGGTTCCACAATGGAGGCAGCATAGAGAATTTGTTCCTCAGCATTGGATTCAGAGTGCCCAGTGACCCAGGCATTCGACCCCTAAGGCCAAGAGAGAGAAAAGCTTGGCTACTGCTCCAGGTGGCAGTGTGCCCCAGACAAGGCAATATGTGAGGCTGTGAGTGTGAAGCAAAAGGTGCACTGGAGACCTCAGAAGTTTAGAAAAGACAGGACCGTTGATCATCTGAGGAAAGCTGCGAGGGAGCAGCTCGAGCCAAAGAGAGAAGCCGTGGAGGCTGTAATCACCAGAAATGGCATGGGGTGAACTCATGCAAGCCCTTTGGAGCTCACAACGTACCACACATTGCTTCAGATGCTGGATGTGGAATTATAGGACGTAATGTTAGCCCTGCTGGATTTTGGAATTGCTTTGGTCCCAATGCTCTATATTACCCTGTTGGTGCTTTTGGAATGGCAATGTTTATTTTGTGCCTTTAAATATTGGAACTGTTTAACTTTTCATTTGTACTGAGCTTGTATCAAAAGAGTTTGCGTTACATCTCAGAGACTTGGGACTCAGACTTTTCAGCAATGCTGAAACTGTTAGGACTTTGGCAACTCTTGCAGATGGACTAAATGCCGTTTGCATAAAGGGACGTACATGAGTCTTTGGGGGCTAAATGTTATGGTTCCAATGTAATATGTCTTTGTATCTGGAAACTGGTTTAAAGAAATGTGTCTAGTTGCCAGGTTGACAAGGGGTGGATTGTTTTGGTTGATACATTGTATCAACTTGGGGAGTCTAGAGGTTCGGCTGAGTGACTCAGCAGGAAGCCAACCTTCTTACTTTGTTCACATCCTGAGCCTGTGGAAGAGGAGGGCATGGAGATTGTGTGAGTGCTACACACCCCCTGGGTGGGGATAGCCTATTTACAGTGTAAGGGAGAAAAAGAGGTTGTTTGCAGCCATTCCTCCCTTTTGCTCTGGTTTTTTGCTGTGTTCTGCTGCCATGAACATTTGCCCTCTGCTGTGTGCCACTCTGCCTCTGAGCCAGCCAAGTATGGACTGAAACTTCCAGAAACTGTAAGCTAAATAAACCTTTCCTTCTTTCATTTTGGGCACTGGGTATTTTGTCTCAGCAAGGAGAGAAAAGTAACCAAGACAAGAATATAAGTGACTTTGAATATAGAGTATATTCTCTCCTTTAAGGGAAAGGTAGTATTGTTTTTAGTTTAGTAGTTTGCTTTTTCTTAACAATGCATATTGGAGAATTGGAGAGCTTTCCCTATTTGCACATGGAGAAATCGGTCCCAGCCTCTGTGCCTTTTTTCTCACTGTGCAGTATTCTGTAGTATAGTTTATACTATATATTTTTTTGTCTTTTTGAGACGGGGTCTTGCTATGTAGTTCAGGATGGCCTTGAACTCACTTTGTAGCCCAGGTTGCCCTTGAACTCAAAGCTATCCTCCTGCCTCAGCCTCCCGAGTGCTCATTTATAGGGTTTCTTCATCAACTACTGCCATCCATGTAAGAGTCACTGAACCCTAGAGGCCCTTATTGGCCGAGTCCAGCCTTTCTTGTGCCATTATCCATGCTTCATGGTCATGAGTTGATGGCTCCATCTCTTGCTGAGATTTCTCTTCTGAACTTCAGGCTTAAAGATCTGACCACCTTCTCCCCTTTCCACTTGGAGGTCTCAAAAGCACGACCGTTTTCCAGTCATCATACATTTCCCAAGCCTGGTGTTCCAGTGAGCGCTGCCTATCTCTGGCAGGGGCCGTTCTGTAACTGTGTAAGGTAGAAACCTGAGTGTTGTCTTCAACAGCTCCTTCTCCTGTATTTCTCCATATTGAGTCCTTGCAGGTAACCCTTAGACTTCACTCTTCCCCAGGATCTACTGGTGTAGGGGACAGAGACTCTTAACATATCATTTTTAAGATAGAATAGTTTCAGCCTTAGTACAAGCCTCAAAATGTGTCTTGAGAAACATCCTGGAGGGGCTGTAAAAAGTTAACTTTATAACCACCTATGACCCTGCCTGGGTTGTTTTGTCCCTTCCCTGGCCCTAGATAAACATTGTAACTATAGAGGAAATGTATGGTTATCTAAAGGGGGACATACAGAAGAGTACAGAAAGTATATATCATTGTAGTTGGGCTCATGACTGGGGCCTGACCTGGTCATGTGGGACGAGGAAAACAACTTGTGTGGCCAAGGCTACAACATTCCAATCTGTTACCATGGAAACCAAAAATGTATATAAAGTGGAAACAAAGGCAGGTAGGAGCCCCATGTTCCTGACCTGCTAGTTGGGAATGTGTGGTGACCAGTCTAAAATTAATAAACTCGGTTTGTCCTAAATAGAGTTCTTCAGTCTTCTGTGGAATTCAGCCGTTTTTGCCATTACATTGGCTTCCACAGTCTCTTAACTGGCCTCACTACACCTAGCCCCCACTCCACCCTCAATATTGTAGCCAAAGTGATTTTTAAAAAGCCGTAACTTTGATTTTTTACCTGTTTAAACCCTTCACTAACTTTCCATTGCTTTTTTTGTGTGTGTACTGGAAATCGAACTCAGAACCTTGCACTTTCCAGGCAGGCACTATGCTGTTGAGCTGTATCCCTGGCCCTCCTTCATTACTTTTTAAACTAAATAAAATCCCTAGTCTGGCCACAGGGGCCCACAGGGTCCGGCCCTGCCTACCTTCCTCCATCCTTACCTCGTGTCATGCACCTGCTTGTATTTGGAGCTTCCTACTGGGAGGTCACGCTTCCTCCGCTGCTTACACACTTCCTTGTCTAAGTCATTAACTCCTGCTCACCTCTCAAAGCATAAGTCAGGAGAGATTTCTGCTGCCCCTCTGCTTTGGTCAGCTTCCTTTTCCTCCTTGCTTCGCTCTCAGTGTGTTTTGTACATATTCCTCTGAATGGTTCCAGCACTTCATTGGTGTCCATTTTCACTAACCTCCACATTATATGTTCTTGCTAATCATCAGCATCCAGCAATTAATTTGAATAAGTTAATGACTGCTGCTGCCATGACAGTAGTGAGGGTGCCTCTTTACTACCCTTAGCTACCACCATCCCCTTCGAGACACCACAGATCCAGTCGTATCTCCTGCTCCCTGGGATGTTGCACTGGAAGGACTCTCCACCAGCCCAGAGCTCAGGCTCCAGAGACAGACAGGTATGCACCTGTATTGGCACTGCCATTTATCTTCTGCAGTTCTTTGGCAAGGCCCTTTACCTCTTTAAACCTCAGCTTTCTGGTCTTTAAAAGATTATTATGCTAGGTGTGGTGGCACATGCCTGTAATCCCAGCACAAAGGAGGCTGAGGCAGGAAAATCGTTGCGAGTTCAAGGCCAGCCTGGGCTACAAAATGAGCTCAAGGCCAGCCTGAACTGCATGCAAGACCTTGTCTCAAAAAGACAAAAAAAAAAAAAAAGATTACTATTTACGTTTCTTTTTTTTTGATACTAGGAATCAAACTTACAACCACGTGCTTGCCAGGCAAACGCTGCCCCGCTGTCCCACAGGGCTGTATCCCTGGCCCACTATTTACTTCTTAAAAGAGCTTTTGGGTTGTTTTTGTCACATTTAATATTTTTCAAACATACAATCTAATACATTGTCCATTGTCAGCTTTTTTGTCTCCATAATATCCTCTTTCAGCCTTTCTTTTTTGAGTCTAGGGTTCAAAGTTTACCCATTGCACTTAGGTGCCTTCTTTCCTTTAAGTTAAGAAAATTCATCTGATTTTTAAAAAAGTCTTTTTGTCTTTCACAGCATTGACAGTTTTGAAGAATTCAGGCCAGGCTTTTGGTGTGACGTCCTATATTCTATATTTGACCGTTGCTCCTTGATTACATTTGGTCTAACAATTATTGAGACAAAGTCATCAGTGACAACATACATTTCCCAGCACATTCCAGCAGAAAGCACACAATGGTAGTTACATGATTGGTGGTGGTAATTCAGTTACTGGGTTAAAGTAGAGTCACATTTCACAACTGGTCAGAAGATTAAATGAAGGGAGTTATCCAAGGGATCTGGTCCATGAACCTTATTTCTTGCCCATTCCCTGTCATTGTTGGCTTTGGGGAAGATCCATAACATTCTTCACTCTTGGTGGAACTGGTAGATATCTCTGACTAGAGAATACTTGTAAAAAACTCTTATGGAAACTTTCAAGCATCCACAAAGGTAGGAAGAACAGTGTAATGAATTCAATGCCTTCATTACCCAGCTCCAAAAAGTATCAGCATGTCACTGATCTTCCCCACCCCCCTTTTGCAGTACTGGGGATTTGAGGATTGAATCTTGAGCTACACACTCAGCCCTTTGTGTTTCTTTCTTTTTTTTTAAATTTGAGACAGTTTTGCTAAGTTGCTAGGTTGCCCAGGCTGGGCACAAACTTGCAGTTCTGCCTCAGCCTCCCGAAGTGCTGGCTGGGATTACAGGTATGTGCCATATGCCAAGCTTTTCTGGTATATTTTAAAGTAAATCTAAGATTTCATCCATAAATATTTTTATGTATCAAAAGAGATTTAAAAATTATTTTTAACCTAACTCTACTGCAATTTTAATACATAACGAAAATAATGTCTTTTATAAGTTTTTATTTTTATTAGTACATGCTTGAATATGTTCATAGTGGGCACTGGTATGTGTACATATCACACCTTAATCCTTTATACATCCCCTCTCCTCGCACCCCTTCTCTAGATCCCTTCCCATCTGCAGAGTATCCCTGCTTCCTAATATCAGTCGTGTATTTTGTTCTTTAAATTACTTATCATTACAGTTTCTAATAAGAAAAACGTGGCATTTAACCTTCTAGGTCTGATGTATTTCACTTAGCATTATGTTCTCGGGGTGCGTCCACTTTCCTACAAATGACTCATTATCCTTCTTTCTAGCACAGTGTTACTCCACTGCAAATAAATGCCACATTTTATTTATTTATTCACCTATTGATGGACATACACGTCACTGCCAAGATTAGTCTGTGATGAGTCATGTGCTGCTATGAACATGGGTATGTGTGAGTCACTGTCCTCTGACGTCTTTATCCCTTTCAGGAAGATACCCATAAGGGGAATAGCTGGGTTAAATAGAATTCCTATTTTTATTTTTGAGGACTCTCCATACTGATTTCCATAGCGATTGTACTAGTTTATCTCCCACCAACAATGTAGAAAGGTTCCTTTCTCCCCACACCTTTACCAGCATTTGTTGTTTTTTGATTTTTTGGATGATGGCCCTTCCTTCTGGAATAAGATGGAATCTCAGTGTTGTTTTGATTGCATTTCTCTAGTGATTGAAGATGCCGAACATTTTTTTCGTATACTTATTGGCCATTTGTACTTCTAAGAAGTGTCTGTTTTTTTCAGTTGTCCATTTTTGACTAGGTCTTTTATTTTGGGGAGGTCTAATTTTTTTTGAGTTCTTTATATATTCTAGATATTTAGTCCTCTGTCTGAGGAGTAGCTGGAAAAATTATTTTCCAGTTCTGTAGTTTTCTCTTTATTCTGTTCATGATTTGCTGTGCAGAAGCTTTTAAATTGATACACTAGTATTTGTTGATTCTTGGTGTTACTGCTTGTGCAGCTGGGAATCCTTTCAGAAGGTCCTTGCCTATGCCTGTGTCTTCAAGAGTTTTATCTTTCAGCAGGTTGCATGTTTATGTTTTAATATTTAGGTCTTTGAACTGTTTTTTGTTTTTTAGTGCATGGTGAGAGATATGGGTGTATATTCAATCTTCTGCATGTGGAAAACTGGCATTCCCAGCATCATTTGTTAAAGAGGCCATCTTTCTTCCAGCATATGTTTTTGGAACCTTTGTTAAAAATCACATGGCTGAATGTGTCTGGAATTGTTTCTGCATACTCTGTTATGGTCTATCAATCTACATGTCTGTTCTTGTGCCAGTAGCATGCTGTTTTTAATCATTGTAGCTTTGCAAATAACTTCAAATCTGGAATTGTGTTGCCTCCTGCTTTAGTCTTGTTATGCAGTATTTATTTTACTATGTTGGGTCTCTTCCGGTTCCATACAAATATTAGGATTGGGTTTTTTAGTTCTGTGAAAAATGCTGTTGCTAGTTTGAATCTGATTGTATTAAATTTATATATCAGTTTTGGTAATATGGCCATTTTGACAATATTCAGTCTCCATTCAGAAACATGAGAAACAAAAAATAAACAGAGACAAAAAATAAACATGTCTTTATTTTCTGATGTCCTCTTTAATCTCCTTTTTCAGTGTATTATAGCGTTTACTGTAGAGGTCTTTATTTTCTTCATTAGGCTAATTCTTAAGTAATTTTTAGAAAGTATTGTGAATGTTCCTCTTGATTTTTCTTCTCAGTGGGTTCATTGTTAGTATATAGGAATGTTATTGGGTTTTGTGTTTATTAGTTCTAGGTGTCTGTTGGTGGAATTCTTTGAGTCATCCATATAAAGGAACATATCATCTGCAAATAAAGATAGCTTTACTTCTTCCTTTCCTATGTGTGTTCCCTTTATTCTTTCTACCATCTGATTGTTCTGGTTAATGGTTTGTATACTATTTTGAACAGGATTGAGAGTGGACACCCTTATCTTGTTGCTGATTTTAGAGGAAAACTTTCTGTTTTCCCTCATTTAATATAATGTTACACCAAGCCTGTCTTAAAGTGCTTTCATTTAATTAAGATAAGGTCCTTTCTACCTATTTTCATCAGGTTTTAAAAATAATGAGTGGATGTTGGATTTTGTTGATGGCTTTTTCTGCATCTCTTGAGATGATCATGTGGTTTTTGTCCTTGCTTCTGTTTGTGTGCTAGAAGCTAGCCTTACCCTAATACCAAAGGCAAAGACCCAACAAAGAAACAAAACTACAGACGAATCTCTTTAATGAACATAAATGCAAATAGTATCAACAAGACCCTGGCTAACGACTGCAACACATCTTTAAAAAGATCAAACATCATGACCAAGTAACATTCATTCCAGAAATACAAGGATGTATATGATCTTTTTAATGATGTGTTGCAGTCGTTAGCCAGGGTCTTGTTGATACTATTTGCATTTATGTTCATTAAAGAGATTCGTCTGTAGTTTTGTTTCTTTGTTGGGTCTTTGCCTTTGGTATTAGGGTAATGCTAGTGTCTAGCAATGAGTGTGGCAATACTCTTTCCCCTTTCAGTTTCACTGAAGAGCTTTAGGAGTATTGACATTAGAGCTTCCCTGGAGTTCTTACAGAACTCAGGGTGAATCCTGGGCTTTTCTTTTTCTTAGTTGGTAGGGTTTCTTCTTATTACTACCTTAATTTCATTTCCTGTTATTGGCCTCTTCAGGGTTTTTATGTCTTCTTGGTTGAGTTTTGGTAGTTCATGTTTATCTAGGAGTCTCCATTTCTTCTAGATTTTGCAATTTATTGGAGTACAGGTTTCAGAGGACTGTAGTTACTTAAAATCCTTTGGATTTCTGTGGCATCTATTTTGATTTTGTCTTTTTTCACTTTTAATTGTGTTGGTATGCGTCTTTGCTTCTTTTGGTAAGTTTGTCTTAGAATTTGTTTATTTTGTTTGTTCTTTTCATGAACCAGCTCTTCGAGTCATATCATTTTTTTGTTTCAATTTCATTAGTTTCAGATTTGATCTTTGTAATTTCCTTCATTGTACGAGTTTTAGATTTGGATTGTTCTTGTTTTTCTAGAACCTTGAAGGGTATCATTAGGTTATTTATTTGGGCTCACTCTGTGTTTCTAATGGGGCGTTCATAGCCAAAAACTTCCCTCTTAAGACTGCTTTCATAGTGTCGCATACGTTTGGAATGTTACACTGGCCTTATCATTTAATTGTAGGAACTGTTTAATTTCTTCCTTGATTTCCTCTGTTGACTCATTGAGTATTCAAGAGTGTCTTGTTTAATCTCAGTGTACTTGGATAATTGCTGTGGTTTCTTTTGTCATTGATTTCTAGTTTCATTGTACTGTGCTCTAATAATATGCATGGGATTACTTCAGTTCCTTTGTATTTATTTAAGCAAACTTTATGGTCTCATGTGGTCTAATTTAAAGAAAGTTCTGTGTGTTCCTGAGAAGAGTGTTTATTCTGTTGTTGTTGGGTGGAACACTCTGAGGCTACCTATTAAATCGCTAATGTTCAGACATGTGGTTCAACTCTAATATTTCTTTGCTTAGTCTATTTATGATTATGAGATACTGACATCCTCCACTATAACTGTGTTAATGTTTATCTGATCTTTTATATCAGGTAGTATTTGTTTTATGAGTTTGGGTGTTCCCATATTCAATGCACATATATATACAGTTGTTATCTCTTCCTAATGAAATAATACTGTTATCAATATGTAGTGACTAAACTGTTTCTTCGCATTAGTTTTAACTTGGTTTGCTTTATTTGAAAATAGTATAGCTACTGCTTTTTGCTTTTGGGATCATGTTGCATGGAATATTGTTTTCTGTCCTTTGATGTTTAGTCTGTGAGCTTTGTGTTAGAAGTGTCTCATATGGAGCATGTCATTGAATTTTATTTTTTGATCCAACTGACCAATCTTTGGATTGGTGAGTTGAGACCATGTATATTATTTTCTCTTGATGATTCCTTCCTTTTCCCCTTCTGCTTGAGGTGTTGGACTTGTTGTCTCAGTCTTGCATATCCTTGAGGTTTTTTTTTTTTTGGTAGTGCTGGCTTGTTGGTCATGAATTTCTTAAAGTGCTCTTTGTCATGAAAAGTTTTTATTTCCTTATCAGTTTTGAAAGCTTCTTTTGCAGGATATATTAATCTGAGTTGAAAGTTGTTTTCTTTTAGGGTTTGAAAAAATTTTAGTTCAAGCTCTTTGGGCCTTTAAAATTTGTATTGAGAAATCTGCTATAGTTCTAATAGGGTTATCTTTATAAGTGATTCATTGCTTTTCTCTAAAAGCATTTACAATTCTGTCCTCATGTTGGACTTCTGGAATTTTAGCTGTGGTGTATCACAGAGAGTTTTTTTTGTTTCTGATTGTGGCTACTTCGGATTGTATATGCTTCATATACCTGTATATTGAATTCTTCCCCCATACTTGGAAATTTTCTGCTATAATTTCTGTAAATTGATTTTTTATACCATTTGTGTCATTTTCTAATTTTTGTTTTAACTCTGATTAGTCTTAGGTTAGTCTTCTTTAAGTAATCTAGGAGCTATTGGATCCATTTTCGTTTCTCTTCTTTTATTGTCTTTTTGAGACAGGGTTTCGCTATGCAGTTCACGCTGGCCTTGGGCTCACTTTGTAGCCCAGGCTGGTCTCGAACTCACAATGATCCTCCTGCCTCAGCCTCCCGAGTGCTGGCGTTACAGGCGCGCGCCACCACATCCAGCCTTGGATCCATTTTCTATGATCTCTTACTTTTAATTTATCTCTGAGTATATAGTCTTTTGCATCAACCCTATATTTTAGTTCACTGTCTTAACGCTGGTCACTTCTACTGCCCTTACTTTAAATAGATTTTTTTTATATCCCATAATTCTGTTTGGTCGCTTTTCTTGGACTTGAGATACTTGCCAAACTGGGCATTCATATTTTGTACCGTTTTGGTTACCTCACATAACTTTTATTTGTGTCTTCTTTAAGCTTGCTGATTGTTTTAGAAATTAAGTTTATTGTCTGTTTAGTTGCATCATCTCTGAGCTCTCCAAACACCTTATTGATCTTTTTTGTTTGTTCGTTTCTTCTCTTAACCTTTCATCCACTTCAGCCATTTGGCTTTTTCTTTCCTCTCCTCAGAGCCCATTGGACCAGCTTTCGGGGGTGAGGGGTTTCTGGAGGCCTTTTGTTGCCTTGTGTTTCTATGGGTTGCAGTGCTGAGGCTTGAGGATCACCTAGAGTGGGAAGACCCTGTTGCTGGTACTGAGATCTCTTTAGTTAGTGTCAGTTTCCTAGTGATGCAACTTTTGCTTCAGTAACATTTTGTTATTTATTTACTTCTTCAACCTACTCATACTCATAGGATCAGAGCTGGTTGCTGTGTTGTAAGAAGAGAATTCTTATCCGTTATACCCATACAAGTAGATCCAGCCATATGTCAGTCATCTACATTACAACTGGCTTTATCAGCGAGCTGTAAAGGGTGTAAAAGACCATGACTGACAGGTAGGCTGGGATGTGGTGGGTGAGAAAAGAAAAAGGAGAAGAGAAGGAAAGGGGTAGATCAGAAAGCCTAGGAGGAGAACAGAGAAATGACAACAGATACAGGTAAGGGGGAGGGATAAAAATCTGTTGATATTTTTATAGCTAGAGTAGAGGGCTGACGGAGGGCAGGTTTGAAGGAGTATGCCCGAAGCAGAAGGGACAGCGAGGGAGGGGAGTGTGATGAGATACTGAGGGAAGCGTGAGAGTATCCGGCCTGGGAATATGCTGAAAGTCAGCTTGTGCTTGTGTATTCTATACACGGTTTCAGTGAGGGTTCCCCTAACTCGCCCTTGAAAGGTACTATGTAGGTCATATAGGTTAAAGCACTGGTTAATTTTTATTCTCCTTTGCATATATATAGTCACCTCCCATGTACATGCTTCATGAAAGGAGGAAAGGAAAAGAGGGAAGATAAAGCAATAAGAAAGAGAGAAGAAAAGAGAGAGAGAGTAAAAAAGAGAAACAACCAAACCAAACCAAAGCAAACCAACTCCCTCCCCCAGAGAGTGCAGTCTCGGATGCTGCTGCCTAGAGAGAGAAACTTCGATCGTACATACTGTCTCTCTAAAGAGCTGGGATTACTGCTGTCTTAGCAGTAGCGTCCTTAATCCTCCTTAAACTGTAGTAGTTTAAGCTACTCCAGGTAGTGCCCTTGAACTGCATGAGCTAGTTTCATGTTCAGTTTCTGGTGTTAGTCTGAATTATTGGCGGCATACCCAGTTATTGCTACCTGATTTTTCTATTGTTTTTGACAATAGAGTATCATTTTAGGGATACAAGTATTGGTCAAAGTGTGTTTAAATTTTAAAAATTGTAACAGCTGGGCATGGCGGTGTATGCCTGTAGTCCCAGCGCTCAGGAGGCTGAGGCAGGAGGACTGCCATGAGTTTGATGAGTTCGAGGCCAGCCTGAACTACGTAACGAGGCACTGTCTCAAAACAAACAAACATTACAGTAAAAGACACATTGCCATTAATCTCCCTTAAAATACTGTCCCTCTCTTTAAACACACATACACCATTGTCCTTGATACTTTCAGAAGTTCTCTTTTGTAAATATTTTTATGAGCTGTAATACAAAAAATTAGTACTTCTACCAAGTGCCATCCAACAGAAATGCATGAAACATTATAAAATATCATAAAAAACATTAGGGTGTTTACTCACATTATTCACTGGATTTAGCACTGCGAAGTTATGGCTTTTCCCTCAGATCAAAATGACCATGACAGGTAAACATTTTGAATCACCTGAGGACATGGAGTCAGCCATGACAGCACAGCTAGACACTCATGAAAAGACTTCCAGCACTGCTTCAGAAAGTGCCAGGAATCATGGGATAAGTATATTCAAAGCAAGAGGGAGTATTTTGAGGGGGAGTAATCACAATGTGTCTTTTATTGAAATAAATTTATTTTCAATTTAAACACACCTCTATATTTTGATCAGACCTTGTAGTCAGACTCCTTCTCCAGGGCAGGCTTGAAAGCTTCCTTTGAGTCCAGGATGTTCTTCTTAGCTCTCTCTTCCCATGGTCCTCTATTTAGTTTATTTATTTGTCTTTTTGAGACAGGGTCTCACTATGCAGTTCAGCCTGGCCTTGAGCTCACTTTGTAGCCCAGGCTGAATTCACAATGATCCTCCTACCTCAGCCTCCCAAGGGCTGGGATTACAGGCCTGCGCCACCACACCTGGCCCTGGTCCTCTATTTCTAGCTGCTCTGCCATTTTATTTGTTACAACTTCATAGTTCAGTGGAGCAAAGAACCTCCTCATTTCCTTAAGCATGAACTTCCCCATGTTTTCTTTGAATAAATTAAATCCTTTGGGAAAGAGATACCGGGCTCTCTGTTCTTATGGCATCCACCGTGACAGAGCCGGATTGTGCCCCTGTTCTTCTGAAGTGACCCATCTGCCTTTACCTGCAGGTGAGGCACTACGTGTTCATGGTAGCCCCTGTTCTCTTCAGTTTACTCCTGGCATGGGACCTGTGAGTGAGCTGGGCTGGAGGCATTTGGGACCTAGAGTTCCCAGACTTCGTGCCTAAGTAAACCTAACTCACAAGAAGGGACTGGGTTTTGGAGGGGAGTCCTAGTCTACTTTCTTGCCTGGAAAAAAATTCTGCAATGCAGAGCTGAGTGGAGTCATGAGAGATGCTGGCTTCCTGCTGCTCCTGGTCTGAGGCCCGAGTCCTGGACTAGGAGCTGGAGACAGAGGGAACCTCATCTTCTCGGCTCTGGCACATTTAATTAGGGGAGGGGGAGATAGATCAGGTCCTACCTCAGACTCCACGGACTCTTACTGCTCTTATCAGAGTTTACTAAGTTTTCTTGAATAAATGTTTCTCTATTTGTTATATACACTTAGACCAATATCCAGAGGCTTTAAGTGGATGTTTTTCATAATTTTTACTAGTTTAATATTTGTTTCAGTGCAAAGAGTGTCCAATGAGTTTCTTACATTGACATTGCAGAAGTGTGGTCAGCCTGGAGGATTTTTTATTTCTCCAATGATTTTAGTGTGAAAAAATGTGAACAGCAAAGCTGAGTTCCATGGTGAATATATATATTCTTACTGTGGTTCTACCGTTTGCTTTTCATTGTAGCTCTCTGGTCACATTCCTATTCTCCTGCCGCCCTATCACTCTGCAGTAGGGCACATTTTTGATGCATTGCAAAGTGTGTCGCAGATATCAGGAATTTCTCTGAGGTATTCAAGCCTATGTATCATTAACTAAAACTCAATATTTGTTTGCAGTTCTTTTTGGTTTTGGATAAAATTTGCAGACAGTGAAGTTTATAAATCTTCAGTATATAGTCACCTAGTTTTATAAATTCAAGCATCAAAATAACCTAAGGCCTCCCCAAGATGTGAAATGTTTCTATCACCACAGAAAGTTTTTTTCATTTGCCCCTGGGAAATCTAGCAGGAAGCGCTGCTCATTTTCTTCTATCTTTTGTAGATATTACTTTCTCCTATTCTAGAATTGTTTTTTTTTTTTGTTGTTGTTGTTCTCACTATGTAGTTCAGACTGGCCTTGAACTCACTTATATAGCCCAGGCTGGCCTCCAACTCACAGTGATCCTTCTGCCTCAGCTTCCCAAGTCCTGGGATTACAGGTACGTGCCACCACACCTGGTCTCTTCTAGAACTACAGATGAAGGGAATCACACAACATGAACTCTTTTGCATAAGACGTCTTTCATTTAGCCCGACACTTCTGAGAGGTGTCCGTGTAGCTGCATGTGTCGGTACTTCATTCCTTTTTATTAGTGAATAGTGTGATGTGACATAAACTGAACAGCTTACTCATTCAGTGATTTACAGTTTCTAGATTATTCTACTGGATGCTTCTAGGTAGAACATTGATACCACCTGATTTATCCTTTAGATTGCTCTTTCTGGATTGTGAAATGGAAGGTGAACTATGGCGGGAGCAGGACAGGAAGAATCAAAAGACCAGTTAGGAGGCTCTTGTAACAGTTTACGTGAGCTTTGAGGTTGGTTTGGGCGAACCTTATAGTAGGAGAGGTGATGAAATGTAACCTGATTCTGTGTATGTTTTGTAAGCGGAGTTAGCAGGACTTGCTGATGGATAAAGAAGTGTAAGGTGAAAACAAATACTCCCTTTTTTTTTTGAGACAGAGTCTCACTCTATAGTTCAAACTGGCCTTGAACTCGCTGTGGAGCGCAGGTGGGCCTCAAACTCAAGCAATCCTCCTGTCTCAACTTGTGAAGAGCTGGGATTACAGGCATGTACCTCCACACTTGGCAATAACTGTATTGTTGAGAGCTGTTCTTTTAACAGTCCTTGCCATTATGGGAGTGAAGTGGAATGAAAGCCAAGTAAGACACTTTCTGTTTGGAGATTTGACTAAAAATCCAACTATAAAGTAATAAATCACCAAGTATTTGCTAAATGCTTGCAGGGAGCCATGTAGAAAACCAGCATAACTTGTAGCCTCTCTGGCCACAAGCAATATTACAATTAATAGTACAATACTAATATTGCCAAAAGCAATATTACTATTAAAAATACCAGTCAAGTTAGGTTTTTGAATTTCTACTTCACCTCCACCACTGTACCACTTGACCCAGCACTTCTGAGCTGTTGGCTCTAATATCCAATTTCCCTTATTTCTTTTAAACAGGAAACTTTTAAGTGTTGCTTTTTTCTTATCTGAACCTTCAAACATGCCACTGTGTTTCTCAGAATGGAACGTTCTGTGATTGGTTAAATGTACTCCTCTCCTAAATATGATATATGGAAGGAGCCTTTACCATAAAATTTAGACAAGATAAGGTCTTCATTCATTAAATAACTACTTACTGAGTGCCTCCTATGTGCCGGGAACTGTGCTACGCATAGATGATACCTGCATGAATAAGATAGGCCCTTCCCTCAAAGAGCGCACTCAAAGAGCATGTAAATTGGATGATTTTACTACGGTGTGTTAAATGTTATGCTGAGAGAGAGCTCTTAGCAGTGGTATTCAAGGCTGGGGGACTGTCAAGCCAGAAAAAACTTCCAGAGATGTTTTAGTTGAGATCTGAAGAGATTAAAAAAAAAAAAAAGGCAAAAAAAGGCGGGAATGGGATAGAGTAGGGTACCCTGGGAAAGGCAGCATGATCTACCATCCAGATACTGTTGTGGTCAAACTACAGACTTGAGATGGGTGGAAAAGAAAGCTTATGAGCAAGCGATAAGAGAGGGAAAAGCACCACAGCCTGAGACCTTCCAACTGCACTGCGGTGGTCAGACTTTCTGAACTTTTAATACAGCATAGATACTGGATTGAAGCGGGAGCTTGGAAGCAGAAAGACTAGTCAACTGTTGAGAGAAGAAAGGCTGGTAGCATGAATTTCAAGGGAGGAGGGTCTGGGGGAAAGAAAAACATAGGAAGTTAAGAAATGGTTAAAAAAAAAAAGGAAAAAAAAAAAAGAAATGCTAACCAAGATGGGTGTAGTGGTGCATGCCTGTAATCCCAGCACTTGGGAGGCTGAAGCAGGAGGATCCTGTGAGTTTGAGGCCAGCCTGGGCTCCACAATGAGTTCAAGGCCAGACTGAACTATATAGTGAGACTCTCTCAAAAAAAGAAAAAAGGAAATGCTAACTAGGTAAAACAGACAGTTGGTGAATGATTGGTAGAAGTAGTTCAGGACAAAGTCCAGGTTTGTGGTTTGGCAACATGGTGAGAGATGAGAAAGAGACCCAAGAGAGATGAAGAATGGCTTGGGGTGGATGGGAGGAAATCAGGAAAATAATCCGGACATTGAGTCTGAGGATCTTCTGAGATGTTTCAGATATGTCAGATCAGTGATTGCGTATGTCAATATGGAACTCAGAGATGTCTGGGCCGGGGTATACACGTATCAGGCATCTACAGAGAAGTGGTGTATTGTGGGCATGGAGGAAGTGGTCTAGAGAGAAAGCGTACAGTGAAAAAGAAAAGGCCCTATGCCTGAGCCTTTAAAAATTTCATTAATGCCTGTTTGCAGTACATGAAGTTTACGTTCACCTGAGGGAGTAGGTACACAATCATAGCTTGATTATTTGCAACCCCGTCCCCTCCCCACCCACCTGCCTCGCTGACTATACATCTCCTTTCCCTATCTTCATTATTATTTTTAGTTCATGTTACGACATGTGAAGTTGACATTCCTTGTGGGTGTTTGCTACATGCTATTCCCCTTCTCGCCTGCCCCTCACCCTCTGTCTCCTGGGCCCTTTCCCATGTACAAAAATCTATCTCCTTGTTTCCTTCTAGTAGATCTTTCTTTTGCTCTTTGTTTGTACTCTGCTTTACACACAAAGAGATACTGTATGGTATTTAAGCTTGTGTGTCTGATTTATTTCATATTTTCTACATTTATCCATTTTACTACAAAGCTCTTGTTTTGTTTTGTGTTTTTGTCTTTTTGAGACAGGGTCTTGCTGTGCAGTTCAGGTTGTGGCCCAGGCTGTTCTCGAACTCTCAGTGATCCTCCTGCCTCAGCCTCCCAAGTGCTGGGATTACAGGTGTGCGCTACCACCCCTGGCAAAACTCTTAAATGTATTATCCTTCTTTATAGCTGATTAGTATTCCATTATGTATAGGTGCTACATTTTCTTCATCAGTTTGTCTGTTGATGGACATACAGGCTGCTTCCAGAATAGTTATTATAAACTGTGCTGCTATAAACATCGGTATGTATCACTGTAGTATGATGTCCTTAGCTCTGTTGGGAGGATACCTGGCAGGGGGATAGCTGGGTTAAATGGAATTTCTAGTTTTACTTCCCTGAGAAATCTCCATACTGATTTCCATAGTGGTTATACTAGTTTACATGGCCACCAACAATATGGAGGGTTCCGTTTTCACCACAGTCAGGGACTCTAGCATTTGGGGGCTGGGCAGAGGAGAATATTATACAAAAACCTGAGACGTGGCCAGAGAAGTGGGAGGAAAATCAGGACCCAGTGTGTGAAGGAGAAAGTGGTCAATAATGAAAATTGTTGCTGAGAATTCAGGAGAAATGAAAACTAGGCAGTGTTCACTGGAATGAATGAGCCGCGCGGAATGAAACTTTTGTTGTGCGCTGGAGCAGGTGCGGTGAGGAGAAGGGGATGCGACCCAGTCAGGGCGAAGCGGGCTGAGGACCAAACGGAAGCTGAGAAAATAAAAGCCATGAATGCAGCAAACACATCAGAGCAGTTTGGCTATGAAAGTGAGGAGAGGGGCTACAGGTTGGATTAAGACGTAGGAACGGGGGAAAGTTTTTCTTTTTTTGGTCTTCTTGAGACAGGGTCTTGTTATGCAGTTGGGTCTGGCCTTGAGCTCACTTTGTAGCCCAGGCTGGTCTTGAACTCAAAGTGGTCCTCCTGCCTCAGCCTCAGAATGCTGGGTTAAGGCGTGGCTTGCAGGACTGGCTGAGTTTTTCAAGAAGAGAGATGAGTAAAAGCAAAGTGAAGGGTCTATTTGAAATGAACAGTTCTTGAGAAGCTGGGAGCAGATGGAATCTGAAGCCCAGGAGAGGGACTGGCCATAAACAGGAGAGAGATGGACATCTACCCTGTCGCACAAGAGAAGAAGCCAGCAAGACTGGGAAGGGGAGTTCAGGTGCTTGGCACCAAGACTGGGAAGAGTTGAGTTCATTTTCCAATGGATTCTCTTCCCTCCGGGAAAGAAAGGGAGGTGTATAGTCAGAAGTGGGTGAGAGGGTTCTGTGGAGAAAGGGAAAGGAGTGTAGGCTAGTGTTGGGGTGGCCACAAATTGAAGTAGGTGGTTGTAAATCCCACACAAGCTAAGCCACCTTCTTACGCAATTTTCTCCATTGAGCACTTGCTTGCTGGGGCTCTGGAACAGGTAAGAAGAGAGCAGGGGATTAGGTCTATCCAGGGTTGTGATTGCTGAAGACAGCTCAGCACTTTCCAAACTGGGCCTCACACAGTATTCTGAAAGACATTAATGAGTATACTGAGAAAAAACCAAAATAAAACACAAAAGAAAAACTTGCTGGTCAGAGAAGTTTGGAGAACCGCAATATCCTCTCTTCTTTCTTAATATCCTCATGAACATACTTGAGTTTCTGAGAGTCTTACTGGCACATAGAAAGCTCAGTTAAGTTTAATAGAATCAACTTTTTTCAAGCTATGTATGTCCAGGATGTTAAAGTTGCAGTTCGGTTGATGATAAAGTAAATATCTCAGCTCCCTCCCTGCACATTAGCCCTCTGTAAAAGAACAGGAATCTTTATTCCTTCTCATTCAACCTGTTTACATTCTCTGCAGTTAGCAATTCAAGTCCAGACTGATTTAGGGTAGAGCAATACTAACTCTCTCTCTGAAATGTGCTCCTTTCTTTTAATAAATGTTAGCTCCATGTACCTATTGCACTTATCAGTTCCTGTCATAAACTGAAAAAGCAAACAGTAAACTAGCTTCCTTCTGGCGCTTAGATCACTGTAAGACGCCAACATGAACACCTGCCGGGAAAGTAGGGCCAATGGCTCTGCCAAATGGTGGGGTTAGGGTTGGTGGCGCCCGGGCTGGGGGAGGTTTACAGTCAGTGTTGCTTTTTTTTATTTTTTCACTATAGCTAATGCCAAACATTTTATAGGTCATTACAGTTTAAAAATTGCCTTCTTGTGTGGGTTTCCTTAATCACATTTAATTATTCTTGGACAAGGAACGCAGTTGGAGGATGACCAATGAAAAGGCATTTGAGGGAAAAAGAGGGGTCGGGAAGGGAGTGAAAGGTATTAGGCACAGTGATGTAAGCCAGGTATTCACCCCTGCCAAAGACTGAGAACTGGTTTTAGGGGGGCAAAAAATCCCTTAGATACTACGATGGTTTGTGGTCCTCCAAAGAACTGCAGTACATAAACAGAAGGAAAAATTTACTTGTGCTATTAAAATTTCATGGGAGGTGGTGCTTGGGGAAGAAGAAGTATCTGCAAAGGCTTCCTGAGAGGGGTAGTAATCAGGAGGGGGTAATGCAAGAAAGACGGAGAACGCTGGTCTAAATGCTGTGGTGCCTAGAGAGGTATTTTTAAATTTTGCTTTTTACTAGTTATTTTATTATTTTGAAGAGAAAAGATTAAAATAACAACAAAACAGAATTTCAAAGCAGGTTAGTAGGAGCGTTACAATAATCAACGCATTGCTTGCAGTTGTCTTCGCAGTAGTTAGTCAGAGTACAAAACATAGGCGTAGCACCTCATCCAAACTGTTGTTTCCACGAATCTTTTTCAGTGACCTAAGAAAAACTAGCTGTACAACTATTGTAGCTATCTTGTGTATAAATGTATTTTTCCTTTCTCCCTTCCTTCCTTTGCCCTTTCCCCCGTCAAAGTCTGTCTTTTCTTTTGAACGGTTTCCTAGAGAGCTTTTTTTTTTTTTTCGGTACCAGGGATCGAACTCAGGACCTTGCGATTGCCAGGCAAGCACTTATGCCACTGAGCTATACCCCCAGCCCCCTAGAGAGCTTTTTGACATCTATGCTTTCTTTGTTCTCAGACCTGTTAGGCATTTGTCTAGACTGACCTGGCAGTGACTGGTCCCCAGGAAAACTCATAGCATTTCCTATCCTTGCTCTGTACTTCTATAATCCCTGCTCTACCACTCTTCTTGGGCGATGGCTACCGGAAGGGTGGGCGCCAGGTTCCCTTGGCTATGACATCTCCTCCGTCAGGACAATTGGGGTGGTGGCACAAATGAGAGTGCATGAGATGGAAGACATTATATTTTGGATCAAAAAGGTGTCTCAGTCACAGGGATCCTCTAATTCTCAGTGGATTAATCCAGTCCGTTGCTGAGTTCATAGTTGAGTGTGCAGTTAGGAGGCGGGGAAAATTGAAAAAGGTGGTCCCTGGGGGTGTCTCACCGCCTGGCTTCTCTCCCCCTGCCCTCTCTCTCTCTGCTTCCTGGCTGTCGGGGTTGGCCAACTTTACTCCACGGTGCCCTTCTGCTATGTCCTTTCTGCCTTGCAACTAGGAGAACATAAACTTCAATCTCTGAAACCATGAGCCAAATCATTCCTTTCAAAGAGGTTGCAGTGTCAGCCATGGTACTGCTGACTAATACAGAAATCTGCATGTCTTCAGCTCTTTATCTTTATCCCTGGACAATGTAAAACAGGGGCTCTTAAAATTTGCACTGTTCTTTTGAACTATATAATTTTTTACTGTAGGAAACTATTATGTATATTGTAAGGACTTTTTGCAGTATCCCAGGCCCCTACCTACTAGATGCCGGCAGCAGCTCACCCCTTTTGTGACAACACAAATGTGTCCAGATAAAATGTGTACAATTATATTACATGACTATTAAAAATAAGATAGTAAAAAGAAGTCTCCAGACATTTCCAGATACCCCATGGGAGGGCATAATTGCTTCTGGTTGAAAGTCAATATTACAGAGAATCCAGAGGATTGGAAAGTACTGTACTGATTTTTTTTATCATATCAGTCTGATCAGAAATGTCATAGTTTGAGATCTTATTTTAAGTATGGCCTCTAAAAATGTACAGTATAATCAGCCATGGTGAGTGTCTTGGTTACTTTTCTCTCACTGAGATAAAATACCCAATGCCCACAATGAAGGAAAGAAAGGTTTATTTAGCTTACAGTTTGTGGAGGTTTCAGTCCATACTTGACTGGTTCTGAGGCAGAGTGGCACATGGCAGAGGGAAAACTGTTCAGGGCAGCCGAGCTCAGCAAAAACAACCAGCTAAAAGGGAGGAATGGCTGCAAGCAGCCTCCTTTTCTCCCCTACATTGTAAACAGCCTATCCCCACCCAGGGGTCGTGAACCTCTCACAGTCTCCATGCCCCCCTCTTCCACAGGCTCAGGATGTGTACAAAGTAAGCACCCCAGCTTCCTGCCGAATCACTCAGTTAAACCTCCAGATTCCCCAAGTTGACACAATGTATCAACGGTAACAGTGAGAGACAGTACTGTTTCCACGATACTCAGAGCCATCACTGGGTAAGCGCTTGCTAAGGACATTCCACACCTGAATGCATTAGTCTTCTTAGTAACTCTAAGGAA
This sequence comes from Dinomys branickii, assembly GCA_004027595.1. Classification (NCBI taxonomy): domain Eukaryota; kingdom Metazoa; phylum Chordata; class Mammalia; order Rodentia; family Dinomyidae; genus Dinomys; species Dinomys branickii. The sequence goes on along the minus strand of PVLD010012314.1, from coordinate 450 downwards.
GCAGCACTGGTCTTGTTCTACCCACCCTGCATTTGAGGAACTGAGACATGGAGATGTTGAGGAACCTGCCTGAGGTTATCCAGCTCAGGGCAGAGCCATCCAGAGAGCACCATTACAGTGTCCAAGGGCTCATAAATGCATGACCTCTCTGTCCTATGACTCTTCCAATAATGTCTGCACTTCATTATCCTTTACAAGACCAGTAGAGCACAGAGCAGCTTTTCTTTTTTTTTTTTTTAATTTTTTTTTAATTTTTTTTTTTTATTTTAGAAACATAAAAGTACAAAAACATATTGACAAACAGACACCCATTATCATAGAAAATAGTACAATCACAACTAATCTATAGACAAGGTGATATGGTCTCAACAGTAGTTGTTGCTTTATCCATTGATATCTTCGAATTGTAGATGTATGGACCCATATACAGGCATGCAAATTTAGTCAGAC
>PVLD010012313.1:0-60990 GCA_004027595.1 Dinomys branickii | reverse complement strand
TTCATGGCCTGTTGGAGTTGTTTTATTTCGGATGCAATCATTTCATAACTTGAAGTTATGAGGCTTCCTGGTTCCCCTGTATCTTCACATTCAAAACTTGTTCTGGGTGGGGTTGAGTTTTGAGACTGCGTTTTGTTCCTCTGTTTTCCCATTTTTGGGTATCAGATTCAAAATGTGGAGCTATAAATTCCACAGACAGCTCAGCAGGCAAAGGTCTGCTGCAGCAAACTCACTTTATTGATAAGGAGACTTTTGAAGTGCAGAGTCTTGATCATGGTCATATAGATAAAAGGCAGTGATTAGAATTCTGACCCCAGAAGTCTTATTCGAGAACTGTCCTCTGTGCCTCTGCAGAGATGGGAAAGCACTGGCCACAACCCAGCCCTTTGCTGCTAGTAATGGCCTCCAGCATCACGAAGCCCCCAACATGTGTCCTGTCTACTATTTAGGGGCATCTCTGTATTGGGTTTATCTCTGAATAGCATGCCCTGTTCTCAGTCATTACTTGACTACCATGACCTTTGGACCTTTTAAAAATAGTTACTGGGGAATGTGAGTACCTGTGGTGTAAGATCTTGCTCTTAAAACCCTTGGCAAATAGAAGTACATTAGGTCCACTGAAAGAGCCGTTTCAGAGAATTTCAATTTCCGGTTTAGATTTTTCTGCTTGGTCTTGCTTAGGCAGCCTGGAAATAAAAGATAATGTTAATCAAGCATCCTTAGAAATTCTTTCACGTTCTAGTTAACAGTTCTGAAGTTCCTTCATTATGATCAGAGTCTCTTAATCTGTCATGTGATTACTTCTCTTCAGGCTCTTTATAAGAGTGGACAGAAGGCTAAGAGAACCCTAAAAGCAAATTCACTTAGGAGGGTTAGTCTTTTCCCTTCTGCATTTCTCTTCTAACTACCTCCCTCTTGTATTTAAAATGTGATGCGTTTCTGGAAACATCAGAGTGTAGCGTTATTGGAAGCCACCATGAAGCCCTGAGGATTTCAGTCTTTAGGAGAGAGCTGGAGTGTGTGTGTGTATTTCCCTTCTTTCTTTCTTTTTTTCCTTTCCCCCATCCCAGTTGTTCTTTCCTTTTGAGCAATTTCCTCCCCTTTCACAATGTCTATTGTCCCTTTCAGATTTTATTTACGCTCTCAGTTTCTTACACTCAGGAGACAATATGATATTTACACAAGAGTCTGATCTATTTCACTTGAGTATGGTCTCTAGCTGCATCCATTTACCTATAAAAGCCTGGAGTTTATCTTCCTTTACAATGGAGTATTCCTAAGGGTTTTTTTTACTTTTTATTCTCTTTAAATTGAAAATAATAATAATAGTAAAAAGACAGAGCTGGGTGTGCGTTTCTACTCTTAGACTACAAGGATAAAATGTAACGGAAAACTTGAAAGAAAGGGAGGTAAATTCACCTAAGGAGATAAGGCAGTAATGCTGATAAAATGATACACATTGGTATGAAAAACAGAGTGATAAAATCTAGGTCCACATCCTAGACAGATCATATACTGGGAGTGTAATCTGGGCGCTCTCACCTCACTGCTCAGTGTGTCTGTGCCTCTCACCCTGCCTCCGGCCCCCGAACCTGCTTTCTCTTTTTTCCTCACTTGTTCTTTGTTTAGAAATGAGATCCCTAATTTCGTCTGTACCTATTGTATAAGGTTTGTGTGACAATCAAATTCATTTAAATATTTGTTGAGTACCTTTTTCATGCTGAATATTACATACATTCTGTGTGTATATATATTTATATATATACACACACATATATCTATAGTATGTATTTGTATCTATGTAGTCTGTATGTACATAGAATATATATGGATATATAGTGAGAAATAACCTAAACAAAAGAACTGATTCCTATGCATGATGAGGTAGTCCAGTGAGACATTTAACAATGTCTAAACTTCTCACAGAAGTCACCAAGAAGAGGTTTACAAACTAGAAGCTGTAACAAGACGCCGTGATTCAGGTAGAGGGCAGTGGTTCTCAGCTGGGAATAACTTTGTCCACTGAGTGGATATTTGGTAATATTTGGAGAACGGCTTAGTTGTCACAGTGGAGGGACAGGAGTAGCAGCAGGCAGACCCTGGCAGTTCTCCCGCGATATGGGGGAGAGCTCAGATTCATATGCCGAGTGCCAGAGAGTTCTAGAGAAGAGGCGGGAGAAGACTTGAGGCAGCGGAAACCGGGAAACTAACATGGGACCAGAATTCAACAAAGCCCTAGAACCGGAAGAGCGCTGCTGGGCCAGCGTCCCGGGCGCAGATGGCACAGGACGGCATTGGTCACGGGCCGCTAACCCGTGAGGGGCTCAGAGGTTCCTATTCCAGCAGGGCTGAGCCCCAGCGGTCAGGGGATACGGACATGCGAGTGGTGAACATATACACAGCTGACTAGAGCTACTGAGAGGAGAAGCAGGGAATTTCTGGATGAGGAAGATAAAGAGAAAGAGATGGGGAGGGGAAGGAAGAGAGGGGAGGGGGAGGACAGAAAAGAATTAAGACGTGTTATGCACATGTGCCAACTCCCCACGATGAACAGAATCATTAAGTACAGCAAATATGTACTAATAAAAACAATTTAAAAAAAAATGAGAAAAAGAGAAAGAAGCTTGGAGCGGGAGGAAGATGAGAGCTCAGATTTCTCAGCTGTGACGTCTGAGAGGGCTGTGAAATACGCAGCAGTCAGCAGGGTATCCGATTGGAGGGAGAAGTCTGGACTGAGAACATAAGCGAGGTGGTCATTGATTGGCTTACTAATGTCTAAGCGAGTAGAAAGATGGTGAAAGTAACAGGAAGAGAGCTTCTAATTGTCAAGGTGCTTTGTAGATCAAAACATGCTGTACAAAAATAATGCTACACAAACATAAAAACTTACTGTATTTATCAACATCAATACAATGGTTTTCACACCACTGTAACAAACAGTTGCTGTCCCACGTTACATACCAGGCAATGGGCGGCTGGAATAAACAGATGAATTAGATGGATACTTGCCCTCCAAAAAGAATCAAGAAAGCAAGCAGGAAGAGACACATGTTAGGTCCTTACCACCAACCTAAATGTGAGTCCTTCTGCACCTCCATGGTGAAGGAGTCACTGTGAGAAGGGCTGAGATTATACAAGGTAGAGATGTTGGGGAAAGGCACCACCCACCTCAGTGTCAGTTCTCCTTAGCACTGGCTTTGGCTTTGGCCTGAAGTTTAACAGGCCGTGACCTAGTGTGCAGCAGGACTGTGTGCGCCTGTCACCTTCTCTCAGATCATTTATATTCTCTCCCTTGTAGTTTCTGGGCTTATGAACCCAAAAACTGTAGTGCATGTATAGAGGAGCACGGTAAACAGTGACCTGTATCTCTTAAGCAGCGTGAGTTTGAGTCATGACTGACTGGCTGAATAAGCAGCGCAGTTTTAGGTTGGATGAATTTTGATTACCACAGGTTATATCAGGTCCACTGTAACTTGTGCACAGCAGAAGTGTATTTGCCTTTTTGCCCCGGTGGGATCATGTGAGTCTTGCCTCTTTGAAATGCTGCTATCCCTCTTAAATAAGAGAAAAATGAATTAGATGCAAGTGCTTTTAAAAGTCATGCCTGAATACATCAATTGGTGTAATTATGGAAGATCCTGGTAAATATACTAACATATGTCTGAGAAATTTTAATTAGCTTTTCTCTATCTTATGCCCTCCCAGGAAAATCGGAGTCTTTGCTATCCCAGCCCCTGTGCTGGAGCTGAGTATACACTGGCTTGTGCTCTCTGAGCTTTTATGTTAGTGGGGAAAACCAGGAATAAAAAGTAAACATATATTTTTAGTTAAGATGGAAACTGCAAAGGAAGGAAACAGTGTTCAGGAAAAAAGGAAGCTATGTTTCAGGACATGTTTGCAGTACATAAAGATTATACTCATCATAATTGTACATAACATGTGCATAACGCACCTTAATTCATTTTCATCCCTTTCCCCTCCCTCCCCTCCCCCTCCCTCCATCTCCTGCAACCGTTTGCAAAGTCTCTACCTCCGTTTCTTGCTATCTTACTTTTGTTTTGCTCTTTAATTTATGTATATTTTCAATTTCTCGTATAAGAGGAACCACGTGACATTTGAGCTTATGTGTCTGACTTATCTCACCTAATGTTACGTTCTCAAGGTACATGCATTTTCCTACAAATGACTCAAGTTTAGCATCTATGCGGAGTAGTGTTCCATCGTGTATAAACGTCGCTTTTTATTCGGGCATTCATCTGTCGATGGGTGTAGAATTCCTTCCAAGATTTTGCTATGGTGAGTTATGCTGTTTGAAAGATGGTTATGCATGTAACACTGTAATATGATGTCTTCAACTCTTTTAGGAAGATACCTAGAAGAGGAATAGCTGGGTGGAATGGAATTTCCGGTTTTGGATATTTGAGGCATTTCCATACTGATTTCCATGGTAGTGAAGACTAGTAAGTTACACAGTGTGGGCCTGGTCTGTGCTGATTAGAGAAAGGGAATGTGCAATTACCAATTACTTGAGAGTTCTTTTGCTTACTTTAGATTGAAATAATGAATGGCAGAATGCAGATCTGCTAGCAGTCCTGACATCACCAGATGACATTGGGTAATTTGGATGCCAGCATTGGTATGGGTGGTCTCCACAGTCTAATGCCAGCTTGGGCCAGATGCTATAGGTCCACTCTGCCAGGGACTGATTTCTGTCACTAGTGTGCACTAGCTGCTGGGGTCAGGATCTCTTCAGAGGTAACAGCCCCTAGTGTTTATGGCTCTTTCTTTTGAGAAAACCAAATTCATCTATGCTACTCAAGATAAGAGTCGTGAGTATATTTATAGGGCTTTCTCTGCTCACACTCCCCAAGAAAGAAATCATGAACAAATTTACAGGACTACTAAAATGAGTGTATAACAGGGCCAGCGTTATAGAACAGGGGTGTTACAACACGGGAGGGGGCCCTCTTAGACTAACCTTAGAAGTATTTGGGGAGTGCGGCTTCTATAACAGCTCCAGCCCTGTGATTGGTTCAAATACAGGGCCAGGAATGCTCCAAATAGATACAGGGCTCTAAAGCAGCGACCCCCATCTAGGGATTCGGTGAGTTGGATGTGACTGAAATCAGGAAATGTCCTGAAAGCCTAGCTCTGGGCGGTTGGGGATGTTGGAAATGGGCCCAATTCCTTCTCTCCCTGATTTTAGCCATGCCAGCTTCCCCCTTCCCCCTGCTTCAAAGAGGCAGCAGGAACATCTGAAGAGGTAGAAATGGGAACAGGGAAAGGGCACAGTGCCCACAGTTGAGCAGCAGTCGTGTTGGAGTGGACTAGAGAAGGGCCACCACTAGGCACCCCCGGAGGACACTAAGGTTTTCCTAGTCCATGGCGGAGGGGCCGGGGGAGCAAAGGGAAGAGATAGGAAGTGGTGGGAGAGCCTCTGGCCTCTCCAATGAGCGCTTCTCCTGTCTCACAACTACCAAATGATTAATAATTGTTGGTAAAATTGGATGCGCCAAAGAAGGCAATTTAATCTTAGATCTATTATTTATTATTTATTAAACAAATTTAAATTTAAATTTAATTCGTGCCTTTCGAAAACACTAATAGTACTATGTGCCAGTCTCTGTTCCCAAATTTTACAAATATGAGCATATTTAATTCTCAGTAATTCTATTAGATAAGTACAATTACTATCTCCACTTAGTGGATAAGAACTGAAGCAAATAGAAATTGAAAAATTTGTGTAAGCTCCTATAGTTAGTAAGTGGTGAAACAGGTTTCCTAACCTAGATGAGTCTATTTCTCTATCTGTAAATTAACAATGAGGTGAAGTCATGTGGGAAAGTAGTTTTTTATACATAGCACAATGGTAGTTTTTATTGTTGTAATTTTAATACCAATTATAATGTCACTGTTACAAAAATATTGGTTTTTTACTTTGAAATATGAGGAAGCCAGAAATTTTAAGATGGTAGACTCAGCTTTCAAGAGAGTGTAATACCTTACTGGAAAGAGATTGCCAGCATGTGTGACATGGTGTATCAATTAAGATCACAAGATAGTTTTGGTAAATTTAGGGCCATAGCCACAAATGCTTAGTTGAGAGGAAAATGGCATTGTTAGGGATTAAAATATACCCATATATCACTGGGTTATGTTCCTGCAAACATTTGAGAGATCATTCAGCTTAATCTCTTACTTTTATAAATGATTTATTAAGCCTTGTCAAAGCAAAATGACTGAAGCAAGGTTTTATACCTAATTACGGGAAGAATATCTAGAGGACCTTTCTAACAGGAAGGAAAGCAAAGGATATTGCTAAGTTTACTCAGAGGAAAGTGCTAAGATTTCAAAATATAGCTTTTAAATATTTCTGCTTTGTAGTATTCATGATACATGGCTTGCAAGTAATATACAAATTTATCTGTAAGTATATAATATTATCTTATTGTGAATATTTATTCATGGATAGTATGTAGAGTACACTGATTTTCTTGTTTTAATGCTGTTTCTTGAAAGCTTGCTAAAGATGGCTACTTTCACTTCTTTGAAAAGAGTGTATATGAACTGTCAATATTTGTTATTTTCATGTTTGGTAGAATGTATCAGTGTCTTAGTTACTTTTTTCTCATTGTGGAGACAAAATATCCAATGCCCAAATTAAAGAGGGAAAGGTTTATTTAGCTCAGAGTTTGTGGAGATTTCAGTCCATACTTGGCTGGCTCCAAAGTAGAGTGGCACATGGCAGCAGGTAACATTTCGTGGTGTTGGAAAAAAAAGCAAAAAGGGAGAAACAAGAGAACAACCCTCTTTCCCTCCCTTATATTGTATGAAGGTTATCCACCCTAGGGCAGGTGTGGCACTCACACCCATAATCCCAGCACTGGTCCATGAACTGATCACAAACTCTAGAAGCCACCCCCGGACTGCATGAGGCTTTGGAGGGACTCTAGACACAAACCACAACAATCACTGAAGCCATAGTGACCTGAAGTTTACTTGGTGAGATCTTTATTTGCAAATTCACTATCTTTAATATGGTTTTATAGGTTACTTATGCTGAGTAAGATTTTATAGTTTGTACCTTTTAAGGAACTGGTTCCTTTTACTTAAGGTATCAAATGTTCTTGGCAAAAATTTGTTTATATTTCCTACAGAACTTTCTCATGTCTATAGGATCTCAAGGATATAACTTCCCTCCATTCTGATTTTGATAATTTTCCTTCTTTCTCTCCTCATTACTCTTTTTTTATTTTTATGTATTTATGTTTTTATTTTAAAAGTAAAAGAACAAAAACACTAACAAACACACACACAGTAGCACAAGAACAATACAAAAACCAAACTACAGATAAGATGGCAGGGGATCAACAACGGTTGTTGTATTACACGTTGGTAGCTTCAAAGTGTATACTCAGGACAATACAAATAGACATACAAGGGTGATCAAACAACTAATCATCAATTGTTTTCCACATCAATATGACATGAGACAACAGTGCAACCATGTCAGCCATCCCACACACACATACATACACCTACACAGCTATCCCCCTCTTCCTCCTCTCCTTCCCTTCATCCCGATTGCTCTCTACCCTTGAGCAGTCTCCCTTCATACCTCCCGATCTATATTCTCACCTCCAGGTTCCGTATTGCTCTTACTAGAGGGTTATTAGATTTATTGGTGTCAGTTTTCAAATTCCTGGCTTTGCTCTAATTTCCATCATTAGTTTTAGAAACATTTTTTTCATCTGCTTACTTTGGTTTCAATCACTATTTTTTTAGGCTGCTTAGCATGGAAGCTACAGTCATAAATATGAAATCTTCTTCCTGAATAGAGGTGTGTAGTGGTATGTTAAGTTCCCTTAAATTCTGCTTTAAGTGGATCCAACAGAAGTAGCTGTGATTTGGATTATTTTCATTAAGTTCAAAATACATTCTTTTTTTTTTTTTTCTTTACTTTGACCAGTGGGTGGTTTAGAAGGATGTTGTTTACTTTGCAAATATTTTTATATTTTCCAGAGATTACTGTTACTGGTTTCTAGTTTAATTTTATTGTAGTCAAAGAATATACCTCTATGACTCATTTTAATTTTATCAAAATTTGATCTATGGATCAGAATGTGTTGCAGCTTGGTATATATTATACAGGCAATTGAAGTATTTTTATCTTAATTAGATGAAAAATTCCATAAAGGGACAGTCCCTCAAATTGATGGCTAATTTTGTATTAGTCTTTTACACAAATTTTTTACATGCTTAATAGTTATTCTGAGAAAGTTACTGGGATCTCTATCTATAATCATGGATTTCTATAGTTTTCCTTACTACCTTGTATTTTCAGAAAACCAACTCTATCTGATCAACTGAGCTATAACCCAATTCATCCTTCATGAGACTTTGAAGTACAAGGGTACAGGGAGGAAATCACAGGGGTCACCCTGCTTGTTGCCTTTCTCTCATATTCATTATAACTTCTGTCTCTTGTCCATTCTTGAAATCCATTCTTTTGTATATTTCATCCTACTCATGGTTTTTTTTATGCATGTGAACAAATGAGGGCCCTGTTATTCATTTTTGCTGGAAGCCCAATTGCCTTGAAGTTATGTTTATAGCAATCACCAGCAGAAAGTATAGAAATGCTTACCTGTCTGCATATGGCAGTGTTACCATACAAAAAGTTCCAGTCATCATCCTGGGGCCCTCACTCTAAGTTAGAGCGTGGGGATGTAAATATATGTCCTATAGAACTCACATGTGGCCTAGTGACTGTTTAAGAGAGAACTGGTTGTCATTATATACCAGGCATTGTGTTTTCGGGGAGAAAATGCACTACTTGTGGGCAGGGAGAATTGCACATTGAGGGGTACTTGAAGAGAAACAACTTCTGTTCATCTTTGTGTTCTTTAGTTCTAGCGCTGTTCTAGACATACAGTATGGTTCAACAAATACTAAACCCAGTGAACTTGAACTAATGCAAGTAGTTGATCAGGTAAATATTTGATTTACTTGAATCAATAAAAACTAATAAGTGGTAGAGCTAAGTGACTGAGCTGCATCAAGCCTCCGAAGGTGTATCAATGTTCCTATTCTGAAGAGTGGAGAATAAATAGAAACTTACCACCTCACAAGATTTAAGGAAAGTTTCACTGAATTACTGAACATCTATTCGTCAAGAAGTCATTAACATTAAGATTAATTAGCATTAGGAAAAGAAGTTTGTAGTTTTCATTCAAGAGTAGCCCTGACTCTAGTCCAAATCTGAGCATGAAACTGGTAGTCCCCAGTTTACAGATGTTTTTCATGGGATCATGGTCCTTCCATTTATGGCCTCTTTTCCACCCAAGGCCTTTTCTCTTCCTTTTCCCCTAGAATCTCCCCACTACCTGTCTTTGTGTGTCTAAATTTTACTCTAACTTCAAACTCTAGCAAAGTGTTAAATCCCCTGTGACCCTAACCAGCTTTCTCCACGGGCAGAATTCCTTCCTTTGTTTTGTGATTAATGTATGCTACTTCCTGTATGGCACTTATGTTGTTTTAACTGCCCTTTTATTAGCTCTGTCCTTCATCCTTTTATTAATTTCCTCAAAGGTAGATTCAACATGGCATATACCCATTTACTCAGAACTGTCAAAAATATAGCACCTGGGAGATGCTGCTATGTGTTTGTTAAATTAGTGGAGAAATTAATGCATATGTGAATTAAAGAGTATTACTTTATGTTGAGTGTCTACATGCAGAATGTAAGTTCTCTACCCTTTTTCTAAAAACTACAGCAAAGAGGACCTTTCAGGTGATGCTAAATGAATAAAAAGACCCAATGAACAAGAAATGAAAGAAGCCTGTGACATGACAGAATGCCCAGAAATTGAAGTCTGGACTCATGGTGGTTGTTTGCTTGAGGAATTATGAAAGGATTTATTGGGATTTTGGAAGATAAATTGAAAAATAACTTCTTTTCCTGTTACTTTCTGAGAAATTCAGAACATTTCCTAGTGAAGGAATATTTTCAGGAAGCTGTGGGCTGCCTGGTCTACAGTGCACAGAGAAGCAGCATGTGGCTGGGGCAGATGGGCACATATAAGGGCAGGAATGAAGGCAGAGGAGGGCCTGTGGGTGTGGGCTGAATAGAAGAACACCATGAATGAGAGGAAGAAAGATTGGGTGAATGGATGTTGAAAAACAACCTGTCTAATGACAATAGCCTTATGGTGTATATGGACGAAATACCAAAGAAAAATGAGCTCCCTAAAAATCAGCCCAGGTAGAAATTTTGAAAGATCAGCTTTACTTCCAATTTCCTCAGTTCTATGTCAAAGTAATTGTGATAAAAAGATGGATTATCAGCCTTGAGTCTTTCACATCAAAGGATCACTAGTGGGAGCTAATCCATCATCACCAAGATAGAAATGCAGAAAAACTAGGTGACCCAAATCACATAGTTCTTCCAAAAAATAACAGGGCAGAAATGTTTCATTTATGCTACCAAATGGCTCGTTACAATTTGTACCTTGTTCTGCACTACTTGTATTTTCCAGGTCAATTAAATGCATAATTTATTAATTATGTGCTGTATTTCCTCCATTTGGCTCTTAGCTCTCAAACCACGTGAATACATACAGCTATTGTTGCATGTAAAACTGTCCCGGAGAGCATAGGTTCTTTTGGGACTTCTGGCTGCACAGCACCTTCTCCCAAGGTGCCCTACTCCTTCCTTGGGGTCCCCACAGAGTCAGTTGGGGCTGGTGGATCTCATCTCACTCTGCAGGCTACTCTGCTAGGTAAAGGGACTCAAAATATGTTTTTAAAGTCTACTTATGTTCTATTTAAGGACTTGCTTAAATAAGTCCTTCTTGCTGTTAAACAAACGCTTCTGGGATTAATCCATTTCATCTCCATGCTGCCCACTTTTGGGTCCCAACAATATGTAAATGCATGACTTTCTTTGCATTATCTATATTGATTCCATCTAGAGTAAGAAATAAATTGACTTTTCCTAGTACAGAGGTAATGCAAAGGTCTTCTAACTACTCTTAAAGTATAGGATAAGAAACTGGATTTTGTTCTCATAAGCCTACAAGCCTTCTTATGGGTGGTCTTTGGGGATAATCTCAGATCAACAGCACAGAGCATAATAATGGCAGTAGAACTCTGCAGATGAATAGACCACATCTATGTCTTAAATAACTGAGAAAAGAACACGAGTTACTAAAAATACTGAGTATGCATTTTTTTCTCACACATTAGACAATGCAGACAGCTCTGAGTGAGTGTGTGTGTGTGTGTGTGTGTGTGTGTGTGTGTGTGTGTTTGCTACTGCCTTCCATCTTACTACTTTTCACAAGATATTCAGTTTTTGTCTCTGTGACCTACCACCCGGTTCTGGTGGAAATATTTTTCACATCTCTATCCCTCCTACTGCTTTCCCCCCACACACTTCTGGTATATGCAGTCTCACCAGATCCGTGTGAAGGCAGGGGAACACTGAAAATCCTTCCCAATGAAAACATCTGTCTCTCTTCAAGTCATGCCCAGTTATCCCCCAAAAGAAATGTTCTGATTAAGTTTTTTTACAGTCTTAAGATAGCAGTTTGTGTAGCAGATCTAATTAAGAACTTTATGTAACAGATCTGCGGGTTTTTTTTTTTTTTTTCCTTCCTTCAACTGGGTTCTTTGCGCTCAGTTTGAGTGTTACCAGCTTGCACTATGCAACGGCCAAGTGCTTCCCCGGCTGAGAACTATGAGCTTTTGTGGGATACTATTGCTTCCTTAAAACAATGTGAGCAAGCTATGCAACATGCATTCATTCCGGTAAGGAATATTTTCTTTATTTTCTTAGGGATTATTTTAGTTTTCTCCTCCCTATCATTATATCTAAGAGAAACACATGCATTCGATGCATTTAAGACATGATATCTTCTCTATGCTTCTTATTCAAGATAAACGTGTCTGTTTTTATTTGCCTGGTATGAAATCAGAATTTAGTATGGCCAAATAAGATTAATAAGAAAGACTAAACCATGCTCCAAATCAACCTGTTCCACTAAAGATAATGGTTTCTAATAGTAACATGTATTAAAGAAAGGTCACGTTATTGATATTCCTTGTATTAGAATTAGAAATACCTGGAATGTGTATTTCCTGGTCAATTCTTTCAAACTACTTGGAATTGCATCGATATCTTTGGCAGTTGAGTTTGGTATATAGATTAAGGAGCCTTTAATTAATTTTAAAAATTCTGTTCTTTGCTAATTTGAGTCAAATTCCCACAGAGCTTCTCTTGGAGTATGTGACTGTTTCTTTTTTAAAGAGTGGCACAATATTTACAGACTTGTGATCATGTTAGAATGTATAGATAAATTACTCTGTGACTCAGTATTATATTTTATGTTATGAAATGTGTGTGCTTATAATTTCTCTGACCAGAGGGCTGCAACTGGATACATTTGATAAGGTCATATGAGGAAAATAAGAGTTGAAAGAAGAGTATTAAAATATTGATTACTTAAATGGATTATTTTGAAGTATTGAGATAACCAATTAAAAAGAAGGGAACAATCTTCAAAATAAATGTTTGCTAAAAACTATTTTGAACTTCATAAAGAAAAACATTATTTGTGGCATAGACACTGGGTATGGTTCCGTCAATAGTTGGAATACATAAATCTTTGTTGAAGTTCAAGCTATTTTTAGGTTGATCAAATTAGAGGTCATATTTTTGTCTACAACTTAGGAATCACCCAAAGCTTTCAAAGACTGTGCTATATTTGAAGTTCTTTTAATTGAACTACTTATGTTCTAATTGGATCTCTGTATGTAGATTTTAACTATTAAAGAGAAGAAACACACATAATTTTTGTAAGGAGTCTAAAAAGTGGACAGTGGAAATACTCTAAAGCATTTTAAGCTACTGTCATTCTGTTTTGGACTGGAATCTGGTGTACAGTTTGTTTCTGCTGTCTTTCTCATACTCTTCTTCCTTTGTTTTGTCAAAGAAGGTCTGATACTGTCTTTGAAGCTCATGCATCTGTTCCTATCTTCTTTGGCCAGCTGTAATTTTTTCTCCCTTCTTGATTTCTTGTATGCATCTTTGCTTTATCACATAACATATCGCTGTGTTTTCTTTGTTCTCCTAGTCATCTTTTAACTTCTTCAACAGAGGTAGGAAGAGAGGCTGGAAAAAGAACTAAGATTTGCTTTCTTCCTTCCTACCTTGAACTCCTTTACTGCAGAGGAGTGTCTATCTCCAGTAGGAAAAGTACTTGGGAGAAAGTCAATACTGTCTTCTCACGAGTCTCCAACTCCAGGATTTTTTGGTGAATGCACGGCACTTGTGGCCACTTGCTTTGTTAATGCTGACCTCATAAATTATTTCTATTCAAATCCATGTAAAGAAAATAGTGAACATGGACTAAATCATAGAACGGATTGAGGGTTGATGTGGCAGTGATGTGTTCATAAGGGACTAGATTTTTAGGGGAAAAGATAGCCTTGGAACCAATCTCCCTGGTCTGTGGGCTATTTTTAATTCAGTTCTGTGGTCTGGCCCCAGGCCCGCTATTTCACACACATAGCATACACATACACATTGCTTAGTTATGGATCAACTTTGTTCAAAATCTTTTGAGGAAAATATTGTTTTCTAATCTCTCCAATAGTTTTACATTTCTTTCAAGTCTTTAAGTGTACATATCATTATAATTTTATGAGGACTTTTAAAGGAAAATATAGCCATTATTAAAGTATTATCAGTTGAAGATAATACTGTTTAAATAGAGCCTTAATTTGTTTTTGCTAGCATATATAATTTAGATCTCAGACAAGACTATACTCCTGACTTTATGTACTTTTTAATATAAAAATGTATTTCAAATAGTTATATATTTATACATAAGGCTTCATAATACCCTATATAATTAGGGCATCTTAATAAATCCTGTGATGCCGTTATATTAAAGAAGTAACAATGTATGTGTCTCATTTACCTCTTATAAAATAAACCTAATTGTTTTTTAAAAAATCAAATATTTGAAAATAAAAATGTAAGAAGTGTGGATACATACTAATAAAGCCAACTGTAGAAGAACTAAAATGCACAAACAGAAAAATGCTTTTCTACCCCTGCACTGTGAACATGGACCCCTCATACATCGTTAGAGGCCAGAGGTACCTAATAGGCTCAACTCACACCTCTTTTTCCTCTCAAGGAAAGCTGTGGGTTCTGCTAATGCAGTTCTAATAGCAAGCTTGACATAAAAATCTCAATTTATGTCATGATCTTCAGCAGAAAATCTTCCATTTAGCCTACAGGTCTCATTGCTGAGCACCATCACCTGGAAAAGCCTGCCCAAAACAGTCTGAGAGAAGGAAAGGGAAGCTTCAAAGGAAACTTCTTCAGAGTTTCGAGGTTTGATTTCACAAATGAGATCATGCCCTGTGGGGATAACATGGAAATCAAATCCAAAATCTTACACAGGTTCATCTGCTGGACCCGGAGTCCTAAATGCAAAGCAGCAACAAAGTCTTTCCCATATCTTTTATCAGAAAGTGCTTTGCCAGTGTAAATCTCTTGAATACATGAATGAAAGATCCTTCTCTCTGGAGCCCCGTGGGCATCCTTCCAGACAAGCAGTATCTTTAGTTCTAGCCAAATCAAAGAGTTTTCCATTTTACTCAAGTAATTAGAGAGGCTTGTAGACATTGACCTATAATGTATGGTTTTTTTTTTTTCTCATAAAGACTCACTGGTGTATGTCTTACCTTCACTTATTATGAATTTGCTCAGTTCAGGCACATTTTATGGTGCCCTAGTGATGTGCCCGTCCCTCTTCTAGGCCCAAGATGAAGGTACATCCACAACTTCTTTGTTGTGTCAGTATTTTATAAGAGAGATGGCATTATTATGTCACTGAATGCCTCCCCCACTGTTTCTTAGTCCATGAAAGTTGGCATTTCATGCATTGGTAGTTGTCATATTTAGATTCAAAAAGACATTCATACTGCTATGCAGTGGGTCCTTGGTGCATCTGTTCTGCTCATCTTGCTGCTAGATTCTGAGCTTCTGTCAATCAAAAACAGTTGGAAGAGTAGTCATTTATCCATCTCAGAAAAATTTATTTTGACCCTAATTTGAATGTCATGCAGCTTGCCAAGCACTGGAAGAAATAAGAAAAAAAAAAGAAAAAAGAATAAATCTGGAAGATCCCTAGTTGAAATTTTGCCCATAGAAATTTCCAAGTGAACACACAAATCACTCTTGATGTCAGACACAAAGAACCCTAGCTAACTCCCCAAGAATTACTAGAAGACTTCGTAAAAGGGGCAAGCTTCATGGCAGGATTTCTCAGCGAGGTTTTAAAGTTTAAGTAGAACATTTGCGGGGCTGGGGATATAGCTCAGTGGAATAAGTGCTTGCCTAGCAAGCGCAGGGTCCTGAGTTCGATCCCCAGTACCACCAAAAAAAAAAAAAAAAAAAAAAGTAGAACATTTGCCTTGCAGTAGAGTTGCCCAAAGAAGACTGAACAGAAAAGGCTTGAGTCAGTTTTCAAACGGCGGCTTCCCAGAGAAGACAGGATGAAATACCCGCTACAAAGGCACAAAGGCCTGGCAGAGCAGAAGAGGATAAGGGCAAGCTGTCAATTCTCTCCACCTCTCTCTCCGAGCATTACAGAAGAAGCTACGTAGGAACGATAAGGATAACAGTTCGGACATTCAGCTGAGGTCAGAAACTCTGCAGGTAGTCAGAAAGGACAATGAATAATTCAGTCCCACCGACTAGGGAGCTGGAACTTTACAAGTAAATGCTCAGGAGAGCAAAAGATGATGTTAATGATATCAGATACAAAAGGTGGTTTCATGGCCCCTGATGAATGTTCTTGGGCCCATAGGTTGACAGTGTCGTTGTCTAGGTCTGCAGATATATACTCAGAGGAGAGAGAATGCTTGTTCTTGGGTATTAAAGAATGAAATTTATGTAGGAAGAAAAAGAGGGAGGCATGTGGTCCCAAAGAGAGACCCTGAAAAAATCATCCTAAAGGGAACCAGGAGAGCCCGGGCTGTGGCTTTCTGGGTCCGTGGGAACTCCTAGTTCTCAGTTCTAATCCCTGCAGTGGCCTACTCTGCTCTGCTCTCTGCCTGCTCATGATAATAAATTCCAAATTTCTCTTAAACTAATGCAAATGGCGTTCACTTCCTGCAACCAGAAAACCTTAAGCTAAACAGGGAGAGCAGCCAGTGAATGACCAGTGACATAGGGATAAGATGCTGCTTAGCAAGAAAGGGCACAGCGGAGCCACAGAGATAAGCAAATCAGCTGAGCACACGGGGAGCTTCGAGATGGACTTTTGTCCTCCAAGCTTTAATTCATTTTCAGTTCTACAGATCTTCTCTCCTGCCTGATAACTATGTGATATTCCTTTTCTCTCCCACTTCTCAAACCTGATCAGCACCTGCTGGTGGTAAATGAGTAAGGAATCTGCTTACACACTGTTGCACTCCAGCTTGTTACTTCTCAAAACATCAGCATGAAGTTGCCCTGTTACCATAATCTCCATCTTAGAGGACCAGTGATTGCAGTAGTTCGTTAAAAATCAAATACCAAGTAAGCAGAGCAGAGAATGCTGGACTGTGAATCCTTATCCTGCTTGCCTTTCTCCTTCATACCCACCATGGTATTTTTCTCTTTCACTTGTGCAAATTGTCTGCTTTGTATTATAAGCACTAGCAGGTTTCTCTTGTAGTCACTTGGTGCTGTAAATTCCTCGCAAGACAGGACCGTATGCTTCTCCCCTCCCTATTTTGTGTAGTTCCAGGTTCATTACTTTAAACACGACTCTTGCTAAATAAATCTGTTTGGGCTGATTAATACATAAGAAACGAGACTTAGGCAGCAATGAGATGATAATGAAGAAATAATCCTTCTTTTCCCAAATTCATCCTGAAAATCTGTCTAATGAGCTCCAACATCACCTCTGCTGATGCTACTTTTCATTCCCGAGTGTCTGCTTTCACCCAGCATGTCTGACCTGAGCCATCATAAGCTCGGGTCAGCTCTAAAAAGCATTTGTTCAGGGGTGACTTTCAGTCCTAGTACATGATGTTCCAAGTATGTTTTGTCCTCTCTGGATTCTAAATATTCCTCGACTCATCATCCTCAGTCGTGTTAGATTCATTTTTTTACTTTATTCTTCTTAACCTCACTTTGCATTTCTGTTTAATAACATCCCATTTTGTAGTCTATTTCCTTGTACAGAATATGATTGAAGCTATTAATGGAATTCCTATTAGTAAAGAAATAAAGATGACACTTAATCTACGGAGACATTCAGCTGGGGGGGCCCTATGCTAGAAGTGACCTGGATAATTACAACGGCTTGAGTCTACAGAAACGTCTGAAGATTGCTGGTGAAAGGGAATAGAATTGTCTCTTTTGTGTCTTTTGGGGGGAGGGGAGAGCAAGAGTACTAGCTTTTATCTTCCTCCCTTGTACAGTTTGGATCTTCTTTGAGTTCTTGGTGTTCACAAAACCAAGCACAGGACACATTCCCTGAACTCCAGTATACAGCATGTGTGTTGACTCATCAAAATAGAGCATTAACACAGACATATGTTACTGCACAAGAGGGTAAAAATAAAATTCACGCTGGGCTGTTTCCTTTTCATTTACCTACCCTAGAAATTGCAACAGTAGACTATCAAACTTATTTATTATGAAACAGAAAAAAGAACAGCTGTTCAGCGTGAACACTAACAGACTTCTTCCCTGGAGCAAATCAAAATTTAAAAGCATACACAACAGAACCTCAAAACCCTTAGTGAACTAACACAGGTATATCACCTACAGCAGTAAGTCTCCGACTTTCGAATGAACTCCATCCCAGGAGAACGTCCGTCCGTAATGAGATTTCCCCATAAGCCCCGACAAAGTGAGTCTGACGCTACCTGTTCGCTTCCATCTTGCCGCTTTGCACTTCCCAGCGTTCTCCCCCATAACCTCGCTGCTTCTCCTCTCGCTTCTGCTTCTGGCATCGTGGGCTCTGGCGGGGCACCGTGCTATTGTACACCGCAGTAAGCACACAGCAGCACAACTGTGGCAATGTCGGGCAGATACACGGGCTGCTTCGGAGATTTGTTTGCATCTGTGACCGTTCCTAATGTGAGATCTGCTCCGACTGTGAAAGTTCGCAACTCGAATGTTCTTAGTCTGGGACTTACTGGACCCTTAACCTTTATTTCGATATTTTTACTTAGGAAAAATGCTTAAGAACAACGGAACTCTAATTTGTATCTTGTACTATTCCAGCGTTTTTGCAGTCGACGCTGCTACAGCTGAAGTCTACCGTTCCTTCTTATCTTCCTTATATTTATTGTCCTTGTAATTTCCAAAGCAGCAAAATGTAGAGTTTTTTCATTACAACTGTAGTGGGGAGGAAGGGCATGTTCCAGTCACGCCATTGTATTTATGAGAAAATTAAAGCTCAGAAAATCAAAATGTCCAGTATCAGAAAGGGTTAAGTAGGAAGACAGAACCTACTACGACGAGTGCCTCAGTCTCCTGTACTTTGTGCTCAAGTTTCAGCTACTTGAAGGTCCTGAATCTAATTCTTGCTCTATGATTTGCTAGCTTGGTGGATTAATCAAATCCTCTGGGTCTGTGTTTTATCTCATAAAATTAGATTTTATACAGCTATTTCTAGCCTCGTTTGATTTTTAGTGAGCTAATGAGAGTTACACCCTTGGCACAGTACTGCAGAAAAGAATGTGCCCCTTTGTAGTTAATGGTGAGTGTGGGGTTCCTTTTTGTTTCCTTACGTTGTTGTTTGTGTGTATTTGTGATATACAATAATTCCATTCATTTCAGAGCACTTGGTACATGTATATGTCACATTCTAGTCATTTCTACTTCTCCTTCCCCTGCATTCCCTCCCACTTCCCCTTGGCTTTCTCATATAAGAGAAACCACGTGATGTGTAACCTTCTGATTTAGTTCATGCAGCCTTATGATCTCAAAGTGTATCCATTTTCCTACAAATCACTCAGATATATCCTTATGGCTGGTCTCACATTTTGTCCATCCACTTATCTGTTGATGGGCATAAAGGTCACTTCCAAGATTTAGTTGCTACGAGTTGTGCTGCTATAAACATGTAATGGGACGACTTTAAATCTTTCAGGAAGATACCCAGAAAATCTATAGCTGGGTCAAGTGGAATCTCTGTTCAGAATTTTTGGTGGAACCTTTATGCTGATTTCCACAGTGGAAGTACTAGTCCACATCCTCACCAAGAATGGAGAAAGGCTCCTTTTCCCCCACAACTATTATTTTCTGAGTCCTTGGTGATAGTATTCTTTCTAGAGTAAGATGAAATCTCAGTGTTGCTTTGATTTGCATTTCACTAATAGCCAAAGATGTGTGTATGTGTGTATGTGTGTGCATCTGTGTTGTGCTGGCAACAGAACCCAGGATTTCCTGCATGCCTGGATGCCAGAACAAGCACTCTACCACTGAGCTACACCCCAAGTTTGCTAATTTTGAATATTCTAAATGTATACTTTTATAAATTTCACAGTGTTCACAGATGCTGTCATTTGCTTCTTGAATCACAGATGACTAAATAATAAATTATAATTTCCATCTATAAATCGACATTTTCAGATGTATTAAATGAACCAGCTAAGTTTACCATACAGGTGAGGAGGAAAGAAACCTTAAATGTTGGCCAGATGATTAAAATTCTAAACTTCTTATTGCTATTTTTATGATATTCAAAATTAAACTAGCATTAAGATTAGAAACCACACAATCCTTATTTATAGCTGTCTCTAACCTCAGAAGTAGCTTGGAGGTTAAGTGACCAGGCGTCATCAGGCCACAGCCAGCCCTAGAAACTTCCTGTGCTGACCCTGAGTGGAATGGGAAGTAGCTCACCCTAACAGGAAAGCATAAGGTCAAGAGTTCCTACTGAGTGAGAGGTAGAAAAGAGGGGTCATGAGATTTAAATTTGCATATATCCTATGCATAGAGAAGCTGTCTTCTTCTTTCCAGTTTGTTGGGAGAAATCTTATGCAAAACAAAGGATGCTTCTAGTCACTGCAATGCCAATAGAAAAGCAGCCTATATAAAAAAAAAAAATGTAAGTAAGTATGTATGTATATGCAGCATATCTAACATAGTTGTACTACTGACTTAGGTCACTTTATTGTAAGGAATAGTTGATGATTAATTGTTTGATCAATTTTGCATGTCTATATCTATGTTCCTGAGTATACACTTTGAAGTTATCAATACGTAAAGCAACAACCATTGCTGACTCCCTGTCACCTTGTCTGTAACTCAGTTTTGATTGTACTATTCTTATGCTACTTTGTGTCTGTTCGTTAATATGTTTTTGTTCTTTTACTTTTAAAATAAAAAAAAAAAAGAAAGAAAGAAAGAAAAGCAGCCTCAGAGTACAGAGGAGACGACCTCCGGCTGGTAATCATCATCCCACTATCTGAGGGCCGGAGCCCCTCAGGAGCAGGAAACAACATCCTGCCTCCGTCTTTCTTTTCCTTTCATTCTCTCCCCCTGCTGCCTCATCTTATGTACAACAACAAAAAATATTCTTTGATCTTTACCCTGAAAACATTGCAGTAGCACTATGCCAGAGCTTCAAGGGGGAGGTAAATTAAACAAGTGGGACCCTTATTTTTCACCATAACTGGGATGAAGAAAGGCACCTGAAAACTGCAAAACTAAGAATGGCATATTCACTGGAACTCTGTGAAGCAGAAGCAGCTGTGGCGCTAGGCACTGGCTGGCGTTTCAGACTCAGAGATTTACAGGCTCCTGGCTCATAGAACAAAAACTTCATTGCCTATTTGATGACAACATACAAACACGTCTGCAGAATATATTCCTTGGCACCAGTAAAAGCCAGCAGTATTTAGTAAACCTTTATTTTTATAGTCTTCATTCACTGTTTCTTTTTATCTATTCTGTCTTCATGTTTTTCCTTATTGAATGTGATTCTAAATGGAACATTAATTTTGAAGAAAAATGGAGAGTTGAAGAATGTTAGATTTGCAGACATTATCAGAATTTTAAAAAGGAAAATCGAACTAAAATGTTATACACCTTGTTGCATTAGTAATCCTAAGGAAGTGCAGTTTTTCAGAGGCAAATCTTTGAGCATCTTACTGACACCTCCTAGGCATGAGCACATTATAGATCAGTCATGATTAGACACAGTAAGTGAACACATAATTCTTCTAAGTCTCTCTCAACATTTCCTCTCACACAGGAGATATAGTCCAGATAGGAGATATTTTGAGTCATTCTCTGTTCAGACTTCAATGTGTAATTTAGTGTCAAATTATAGTTAGTAGGGGAAAACATGAAAGCAGAAGAAAAATTATTTCTGGAGTTAAGACTTATAGACTATTGAGAAAACCAAGGATGGAAGCAAGAGTTCAGTGATAATTCTCGGTTTCATTTCAAACTTGACTCTTTAATATAGAACTCTTTGCACTGATAATATGACCTAAAGGCCAGAAAGGTAACTGGTTTATGAGAAAAAGCACAGACCTTTAGCATAGAGCAAAAGGAGCATAAATGGATTTCTTAGATGCTTTGTCTAAAGGATACACAACCCCATTCTTTAGACAAAGCACAAGAAATTCATCTCTGTCACTGAGCTGTATGTAATAAACCTTTGTCTTTTACTTCAGTATGCCTTTCTTAACATCTTTTTGCTGCTTCTAAATAGTAAAAGCAGAGACAGTCATGTGCCCAGCATCCATACCTTTTCTCCTAATTTTCTCACCAAAATAAAATCTACAATAAATGAAATCAGATCTTTGATGAGACCTGCACTCTTATAGGTCACTTTTTACTCCTCTAATATATAAATAAATGAGGCAAGTCAGTTAATTACCTTTCTTCTGAGTTACTGTGCTTCCCAGCTCCAAAACTGAGACCTCCTCATAGTCCAGCCATCTTTATCTCAGGAACAGAATTCTTGGACTGGAGTGTCCACTCCCAGAGAGATAGGGTGCCTGGCCTTTGACATGTGGGAACCTCCTGGGATGTCACCCTGACTCTATTATAAATGGTTTGAAATATTACCTTGTGGCAAAAATATATGATTGTGATATAAGTAAAATTAGATTTCTTTTTAAGATGCAAGGCTCCAAATAAAGGTTTAGTTTTGGCTGGGTGTTTGGACAGCTGTCTTCCTCATGATCTGTGAGGCCTTAGTTTTCTCCCAATTCTACACTTCTGCTCACATATCACCCTCTCCCAAGATACTGTGGTAGTAGTTTACTCCTTCCTGCAGTTGGGTCCCTTGTTCCACAGGGAACAATAATATAAACAAGAATATGGTTTTGCGGTCAAGTTAAGTGCATTTCGGCCCCACTACTTATCGGTCTAGTAGCCTTGGACAAGCCGTGTTGCAGGTCCTTGCCTTCCTTTTCCTATCTATAAAAGGATCATAGTTAGAGTGTGTATCCCACTGGATTGTAATGAGGACTGGAGAAAAATGAGCATAAAGTACCTGCATATGGTTGGCATATAATTACTCTTAATTTACATTCTGTACATATTCTCAATGATGAGAATAGCATTGTTTGTACTGCAAGTTCCAGACGTCCACTCATGGTGGTGTATTACAAGAGCTTGTCACCAGAAGGAAGCATGCCATTGTCCTATTCTACCTACTCCATCAATTCTTTTGTCTCAAAAATTACTCATTTCATTTCTCATTGCTGGGGTTCAAGTTCCAAAGTTTTCACAATCAATCTTTTGTGCATATTTTGTTTGCCAAGCATCATTACATGTGTAGACACAGGTGCCTGGTAAGGAACTGAAGCAAGAACAGAACTGTATTATTAAAACAATTACCGTTTCACCAAGGAACTCTGAATATCACACACAAACCAATTAGCTGTCAGCACCTGTAGGAACAGAAAGAAATGTTCATTAGTAATATCTGGCCTTGGCGCTCTCACAGAACTTCTTTTCTTTAACATGTATAATTCAGTGCAAACTGAAGTACAAATACCAAGTGCTTTAAAAATGGAGGGGTAGTGGAATGAGCAGATTGAGTCCTGGAGTAACAAGTGAGGAAGATTTGTGGAGGATCAGGGATGTAAGATGCCCTTGCAGGGGAGGAAGCATTTGTCAGGCTGATAAGCATGGGGGCCATGAGTGTTGCAGGATGTGGAAGAAAGAAGAAATATGTACTAATACAAGATATAGTTACAGTTTAGACATAGCAAAGACATTGCAGTAGGCATGAACAAGTTATATGCTTGGAGTCATAAGAATCCTGGCCAAACAGAGGGAAAGCAGTTATTTGTTGATCACTCAGAGTGTGAAAGACCCTAATTCATGTACCACAGAAGAAACAGGCTCCATCTTATCTCAAAGAACCAGAATATGAGTTTATTCAGAATTCTTGTTCCTAAATCTGGACAATATAGCTGTGAAGATTACTGCTCTTTGGTAACTGAGCGACAAGAAGCAGATGGTATCCACATGGCTCTTTCCAGGAATAGCACCACGTGGAGTGAATCAGTGGACTGAGCGGGTACGGTTATCGCGGCACAAGGCACACTGAGGGAGCCTCCTCCGAGACTTGAGCCAGTGGCTCCATTGTTTGGTGGGGTGTTCTGAGAACACCCGCACGAAACAAAACAGTGGCCTTTGTAAGAACTCAGTGTGAGCCTGTGCGACCTGAATCCTCATGGCTCAGTGATGAAAAGCAAATGGTTAAAAAGTCAGAAGACCTGCATTTGAATCCAAGCTTTGCTTCCTGCTATCTGTCATACTTTAATAAATTCCTTGAATCATTCTGTTTTGTTTACTTACCGATGAACAAGGAGAACTTACACCAATCCCTCTGTGGTTCTAGAAGGAACGCCCAGTAAGGCACAGGTACAGAGCCAGAATAGTGGGTACTTGAACAGCCATTATCAGTTGCCTTCCCTTTTCCTGTGGGAAGTAAATGAGCAACTGTACATGAACATACTTTATAAATTGTGAAGCATGGTATTGGTATCTAGTATAACCATCAACTTGGTTTCAGTGTTGATCTGCAGACTGGTTTTGGTGAGTCATTGATTTAGCTTTATATGCTGAGTTCAGGGAGAGGTGTGGAAGGGTGTAGGATGGAGGTCTGAAGGGTATTCATAGCAATTCAAACAATTTCTGTCTCGATGCAAGCGTGTTGGATGTTAGAGAAAAATTTTCCTTGTTTCCCCAGTGTCTTCTTTCTGGGCTTCAGTCTCCAGGCTGTCACATTTTTCTGCACTGGGGAAAAAAGAGGACAAACTTCTCCTAACCAAGGTCCTCAGTATCTATAAAATATTATACTATTTTTTTTTTAAGGAGGACTGAGCACTGATGGTAACACTTTAACCCCAAAGGATGAAATACCAATGAAGGGTTTTCAGGGCTGACTGAGAGAACCTGAGTTGACTGGGACAGACTTCTAGATACTTGTCATGTTTTAAGAGGGTGCAGAGGCAAATGTTATGTGGTGGTTAAGAGTTACCTACTTTGGAGCCCGACTGACATGTTTGCACACTGGTCCTGGTATTACCAGCTAGACTTCAGGCAACTTAATATCCATTTCCTTAGGTGTAAAATGAGGGCAACACTGTTTAGTTAAAAATTTTTGAATAAACACAGTTGGATTGAGTTCAAGTCAAAACACACATCTGCATATCTTTCTTCCTGTTTTCACAGTGAGGCTGGTGATCAGCGAGGTAGGTGACTTCCAGTGCATGTTATTAATCCTAGGAAGAGCAACCAAGATTTTAGTGTCCTCAAATGTGGCTCCTTTGAGATATCTTGCCACAGCCATGAACCTGAGGGTAAGGTTCCCTTGCTGACCCTCACCCACTGTCTGCCTCAATGTGCCCGCCTGTGCTAGGTCACTGTGGGCTGGGGGCACACAGGTGATGGGCCAGATTAATAATAATGACTTGTAGGTGCACTGGGTTGACCACCTCACTGGTCTTGTGAAGAAGGGACGTGTAAAGAAGAAAGTTTTTAAAAGCAAAAAGCAAGCACAGTAATAAAAGATAATCTTATATTTATAAACTCTCTTTTGCCTCACATGCTTTTATCTCTACCTAACTTCTTGAGGAAATAGGTTAACTGGAAAACAGAATTGTCCCATTTTTAAGAGGGGGGGTTTTCAAGAGATTAAGGGACCTAGAAACCATGTGGAAACTGGGGAATTGAATCTGAGTCAGTAGAGTGAGAAATTTCGCTTCAGACTATGAAAGAGAGACTTGTAACTTTCCAGAACAAAAAAAACCCCTCCAGATTCAGTCTGGTTATCTGAAAAATCTCATACAATGAAATCAGGAGACAAGGAATGTGAGATCAAGGGCTGGAATAAAAACCAGTTGTGGATACTTCTTAGATTTCTGAGGCAAGTGTCTTAGTTAATTTATGCTTCCTTCCTTCTTTTCACCTTCTATCCTCCTTCCTTCCACTTCCCATTTATTCATTCATTCATTCATTCATTCATTCATTTTTCCACTTATTTTTTATAGGCAGAGTCTCTCCATGGCATTCAGGGTGGCCTTGAAATCACTATGTACGATGCTGGCCTTGTATAAGCAATCCTCCTGTCTCAGCTTCCCAAGTGCTGGGATTACTTACAGGCATGCGCCACCGTGCCTGACTCCTTCTTTCTTCCCTATCCTTCCTTCTTGTTTTTTAAGGGAGCAGTAGTGTGTTCTTTAGGAAATTGTAAGAGTTAAATGCACTGATGTCTCGAAGTATTTATTACAGTCCTTGAGACATCATGATCGCTCACCATAGGCAAGTACTTTATTATTGTTCTTGTCTGTTATTACGCTCTCCTCACACTGACACTGAGTAATTGTGAGATCGAGCTCAGGCCGCTCTGTCTTCATTTTTATATTTGTAAAATGAAAGGGTGGAATTAAATGTTCCCTGAGAGCCCAGCGTTAAAAATTCTTGCAGACATGCCAACCTACAGCCCGCTGTCTTTCGTCTTTTGCTCTTGTTTTTTAAAATGTTATAAGAAAACATTTTTAAAAGTTTTATTACTTATATACCTTAACTTTATTATATAATTTATATGTGGCCTGAGGCCATTCCTCTTTACTCAAAATAAATAAGGGATAAAAAGCCACATGCTCCAGGTCTGTTTATTTTTCCTAATTTGTTCTTTCTTTCTCTCCCAAAACCATCAATACATATTTAATCAGTAGTTTACCAAACAGTCCCTTCAAAGAATTTGTGAGTCAGCCAGCCTGCCTGTGCCTGGGCCTTCAGCCTTTCCCAGGGCCCTGCCTTCTGTGGGCTCCCAACGGAGGTTCTGGGTCCTCCAGGACTGGGCCACAGGAAGGGTAGGAGGTTCTTAGACCAGCCAGCGTCACAGTGCTTAGAACAAGTTTGGGTTTGAGCTGGTTTTGAAAATTGTTGCTTAACAGTAAAAAAGTAAGATCCAAAGAGGGGCGGTAAGGTCTGATTTCATCCCAAACAGCAGCAGAGCATGAATTCTGCAGCTAGACCATTCAGCACTGAAGATGTTGTTTATAAGCTGTATGATTATAGAACTTATTTAATCCCCCTTTCCTCACTTATAGATGGACAGGAATAGCTATTGTTTCCTAGGGTTGTTGGAAGATTAAATAAGTTAATTTGTATAAAGCACATCCTAGTGCAGGTCTGCTCTCATTATCTGTCCCACTACTAGTGCAGTAGATGATCTGTGTAACGGCTGGGTCACAGGCCGACACCCTGAAGGTAGGGGTAATCGTAGGTTCTTAGTAAGTCCTTCAAATGGGATAGGAGCTTACTACTGAAACCTAAGAACCTGAGTTTCTCATCCAACAGACGGTGGGAAAGAGAGGGAAGAGGAGGTTTCTATACCCACAGAGAGTAGGTGTGCACTTCAACAAATGGAGGAAAATCCCTCTCCCTAACCACGCCACATTCTTACACCCAGAAACAAACAACAACATTTGAGGGAAAAGTTAACACAAAATTCAGTTACTTTGACCTAATGAACTCAGTACTTATTCCTCAAATCTCATTTCAGACCTGATAGAATATGCAGAGGGTAACCCGAATGTCCTCTCAGGCAAGAGCAGGATATGATCTGATCAGAGTTCATCCCGACGACTGTCCTCTGTATGAACAGTTAAAGGAAAACTTTGCATGGTGTCTTATAACAGCCAGTTTCTAACAACTGTGATTTACCTTGTGGTTCTGGGATCTCAGCTTTCACATTGACATCACATACGCAAACTGTGATCTCACTTTGAGACATTCAGTGGCTTCCATTTTTTTCATACTGCCATTTGGTTTTAATTTTAAAATCATTACAACTATTTCTTATTTTAAATTTTTTTTAAAAAATTACTATTCAATTTAAAAATTAGTCAGTTAAACTAACAATGAAGACAAAATGAAGACAAAATCAAAACCATACAAAAACAATACATGACCTGAAAACAAAACAATAGGGATTAACAGTGGTTGGTACATTACACACTGTTAGCTTCAACGAAGTTGCTCACCATTTTGTTTTAAATCCTCTGGCCCTCAAATAAACAAAAGTCATTTATGGGGCCCATGTCCCTGAAAGTGCACAAAGATCTTGCCCACTCAGTCATCTTGCCCAGGGAGGCTGAGAAGGTAAGCTAGGCACCAAGCTCCCAAAGCAGCTTGATATCCTTTTTGCTGTGTTTTGTTTATCTGACTTGAACTACTGAGCACCACCTACCTGCTACCTGCATGCTCAAGGTCTGATGAAATTCTGGCACAATTCTTAATTCTGTAAAACATACTATTCATTAGTTACTGCAATATGGACTCAATTTTTCTCTTTTGCTGTCTTGTTTCTCAAAAGTTCTGTCACAGACTTAGACTCAGTCTTTTGACCTTCCCACTGATTAGCCTCCCCCTCCAGATGTCAGCTGCCCAGACAGTGTCCCTTGGCTGCCAGGACCTTGCTTCTTCTGTGTACAGTGGTTGCTTGAGCTACAACCAGCCTGATATTCAAACAACTTAAATTATGACCGGAATTTTAATTCAAGACCAAAGTCTTGAGTTATGGCCCAAACGCCAGTGCTTGTGCTTCCGGGTGGCTTCAGATAGAGATTTAAAGAGTTCTGGAAGGAATATTATAGCATCCTCTCCCATGTGGGATTAATTGAGAAATCCTGGGCCAACGTCTCTTTAAGGACACTGAGATCTGCATGAACACAGGAGGGAGACTTTGAAGGCTATGCACAGGAGCCTGAACTTTCAGTCGACAACTTGAGTTACATCCAACCCTTAGGAATGAATTGAGCTTGTGAGTCCAGGATCCACTATAGTTTGCATTTAAGTAGCTACTTTCTCATGTCAGAGGTATTTTCCAGATCAGGCACTTAAAAAAATAGCAAGAAGTGACCGGCATCAATGAGCAGCAAAAATAAATTATTTTGAAAATGTGCCTTCATTATGCTGAAAGCTTTCTTAGATTCTCTTGGTGACAAGCAACAGAAGTTTACCTTTTATTGCATGAGCAAAGTTGCTGATATAGGATTCTTTAGATATCCCGTGAAATGCAAAAGAAAAGCAGGTGGAATTAATGAACAATTTTATCTAATACAGAATTCTAAATTTTATCAGTATCCTCTCTGCTTATTTTTTGAGATTCTGTGGTTAGCATTATTCTTCCTTTTTGCTATAAACTGGCTTTCTCCACATGGAAGAGAATGTAATATAACAGAAAACCCACTTGACTCATTGTTTGGGTCACCCAGGAAAACTCGCTTTTCTTAATCCTTTACAGTTTTTAAAATGCCTGCTCAGATCTGCTCAAACATAAAGACAAGCCTTGAAGCTTCTGATTAAAAGGAGATTTCTTTTTCAAATTTGTTATGAGTCTCTTTCCAGTGAATGGAAATAAGCTTAGTGAAAGGGAGCCAGGAATCCGCTGAATCACCAGTTTGATTTAGGCGTTCAGCTAAGAGGGTATCTACCGCGAAAAGCAAGGGCTTGTATGCCAGGGCAGTACACGGTATGGAGAAAAGCTTGGGGGAAACCATCCAAGCAACCATGGAATTGGTTTTTAAGACTCAGAAACTAAACTATATCAAAGTAGGGTTGGCCTTTCATGACTGCAAAAATCATAAAAGAAACTGGAGCCAGGCTGAACGAAGAGCTCTAGACTCCCAAGCAGGAAGAGGAATGCACTCCTGACCCATACTTGGAATTCTACCGCACTAAGTTGCTGTCACTTTGGAGTTTTATCCTCTGCTGATATATAGGCCATAGAGTGCTAAAATAGTCTAATAAACATCTGTAGAAACACTCCGTGGAGGGCTGTGGAGGTCCTGCAGCAGAGCAATGGAAGGATCTTCAGAGCCCCTGGTCTAACAGCCCTGTGAGGTAGCATGTTTTCCGTCAGAGCTCACCGTGCCCTCTCCTACCAGTGATTGCCAGAGATTGCCAGTGTCACATGTGTATGTGCTGTATGTATGTACAGTCTCCACACGCTGCTTGTTCATGCACTTTATTGAAGTCTAGAAATGTAACTATTAACTTTGACCTTTGGATGTTTATGACACTGAAAAGGAGAAGTGAGTTTCTATGTAACGTAAATCACATGTAACTGAGAGCTTATAACCATACTTCAAGATTCACAGACTGCAAATCCTGTAATTTTAAAAATATAATTATTGTTTTAAAGGGCTGGAATTTATGAAATAATAGTGACAAAAGAAAGAAGTTGGTATGAAATACTTAAGAAAATATCCAGTCATGTGGGTATACATGAAACATTTTTGGGTTATCTTAAAAATGTCTTATAAAGCTTGTAAGTATTATTGTCCTTTATGTCCTCCTTTTTACTTTATAGCTACATTTAGTCAGCAATTTCTATGTATTTATTGATTTCTATGTGTATATCCAAGTATTATGGAGAATCTTAGAGAAGTGTATGATTCCTGTCAATTTTCAAATATGGAGTCTTTTTGGAAAGACCAAATTTACATGTAGGAAATGGAAAATAGCAGCATAAACACAGACATTTTAAGGGCATTACATTGGAAATAGGCTTATAGAAAGTATTCCAATAATATAATCTATATAAAGAGAAACAAAAATTGGGTGAATCAAGCCTGAATCAATGCATATTTATTGATCAAAGCTACTAAACAATAGGACAAATACAAGTACTGAATATGATAATCAGGGTTTTCAGTGTATTTAAGGATAAGGCAGTCACTTTCATGAGCAATAGAAACCAAGAGTAAAATCATAGGAGAGATGTCAATGAATTAGAAATATAAGAAAAACCTATTAAAACATCACCAGATTCCTTTTGAATATGCAACTTGCGATATCTTGAGGTCTTTTACCCTCAATGTGGTCTTTGCTTCATTTGGGTCTCCTGTTATGCTGTACATAGGAATCTTATATCATCAAGGTACTGGGGTCCTAGAACCATGTAGTAGGAAAAAAATGAATTGTGACTTCATGAAGGTCAATCAGTATTTAAATTTCACTTCCCATTTCCCTCAACTTTTGTTTCCTTATGATACATATATTTCTGCCAAAGCCAGTTAAGGTTATGCCTTGTCAATATGGTTTTTGGTGAGTAAACAAAATCTATTTAAATCCTTATACATAGTTAATAAATAATAACTCTAATTAAGCCTCCTGAGTGCAGTTGTAGTCACTGACATAGCACTGAGCTCTCTAAATTACAACAGCTCACAAACCATCTCACAATCTCTCCTTACAGTAGTCTATCTTCGGAAATTTAGTTTAGAAAGTACATTCAAATACATCATCTCAATTGATCTTCATCCTTTTCAGAAAGTGACTACGATTATTTCCATCCTGTAGCAAGGCCAAATGGGATGGAGGCTTAGAGGCCATGCCCTCCTAGAATCATACTGCCTGGAAGTTTTTAGTTCCCCAAATCCTGCAATAAGAAAGTTCCTGAACCAATTTTAAACCCAGATCTTCTGACTCCAGATCTCATGTCCTTATCCTTACACCAAATGCCTCTTGTCAAGTGTCTGTGTGCATGGATGCATGTGTGTGCTCACGTGTGTGTGTGCATGTATGTATGTGTACAATTGTGTGAACTTTTTCCAAAGCCCCAATGTACCCACAAGGGTCAACTTCTCAGGATGATTATAAATACATCATGAATGCTTAGATGGCCCTCTGTATAGATACACAGACCAAGTATGCAGGCATCGTTATCAGTGTTATGTGTTAACACTTTGAATATTGTAAGACCTGCTGAATTCCCTTTGTTAAAAACAATTTGATTAGGATTCTATAGGCACAAATTGACATTAAAATGCTGTTAACGCTGTTAACTCTAGAGGGCGCAGCTAATGAACTATCCCGGAAGTTGAACACTTGCCAAGCTCTATGGTGCAGGACAGCTCTCGATTAATCGGGATGAGAGTATTTCCTCTATCTAAATGAAATCTGTAATTTGGGGTGAAGATGAAAGATCCTTCGGAGGATGAAGGAAAAGGTGCTGTGAAAATTCTGGAAATGAAAATAAAGATAGGGCTACTCAATATTCATGAAGTCAGGCTGGTGAGGCAAATAGAGATTCAATCTCTTATTCTCTAATGACTTGGCTTGTTGCATTCCTGTATCAGTTTTACACAGATTTCTACTCAACATTAAAGGCAATTTCCTCAAGTTGTACAAATTTTTTAAAGGAAAGTTTGGCATATCTAATTTGGTTTTCTGCTATATCTGAAAGAATTTTTCATTTTCCATCTAAGGATTTTTATGTATATGATCATAGATACAAAAAGTACAAAAAAGATACAATAAAACACACATAACTGGTAAACATATACATAAAGTATCAGTAAGTGAGCCCTTACTGAATTGAATACAGCATACTTCCAAAAGACAATTTAAAGTAAATAGCTATAAGGTTAAGGTTTAAATTTGCTTCCTTGAGAGTAAAATCAAAATTTCCTTAGCCATCTCATTTGGTAAGAAAATGCTACATATATTAACTCTCATCCAATTTATTAGAGATCTTTAAATCTCATTCACGGCACAAATCCTCACCTCCTACACTGTTGTGTGGAATTTAAGGGAAAATGAATGTAAATTCTACAAATGCTTCCTTTATCTCATTATGTGATAGTATAGCAAACAAATATTTGAAGTGGGGGAAGGTGTGGGAACCCTGAGTCATCTTATTTAGCCCCCCAACAGCTGCTACAGCACTCATGAAAGTATTCTTGAGATACCATACTTTTCTAGTTCTTTGCTAAATAGATTAACTTAGAGTAGATTACTTATTTATTTATTTTTTCCTAATTCTCTCTTTCAGGCCAGTCCTGCTCCTATAATTGTCAACACAGATACTTTGGACACGATTCCTTATGTAAGTAACATTTTTCTTTAAAATCTATGGTAGAACGTAATTTGCTGAATTTCAATGCATAATCAGAATTTGATATGCATTCACTTCCAACCAAGCTGGATAATCCTATGGAATGAAATGAAATGTACAATCACTTTTGTGAATTTTCTTTTGGTATTTCCTGAATCTTGACTTAGGCATCCCTAATATTTCCTGCTTTCATTTGTGTTTTGTGACACACAGGGATCCAATGTAAGAAAAAAGCATGAACAAACGTGTTCAAGTAATTTTAGTTTGCTAGGTAGTTTGCTGGAAAGTAATTGAATTGCTCCTAGCAGACAGAGACAAACGTCTTTGAGTTTCCTAATAAAGGAGAACTCAAATCAATTTCTGTGACAGAGCCTAGAATATGAACAATCAATAGATATTTGATGGGTTTTGTTGGGCTTCCAACAGAAAATTGGAATAAAAGATTTTCTAGGATAGAGTTTACCTATATATAACAAAATATGTGATTACACAAAGGTGTGGAGCGTAAGATTACAGGATCATGTAGATCAATGGAGCCTAGAAGTCTGTCATGCAAGCGCTATGATGGCCAAAGTTCTTGATGACAGAGACTGGTTTGAAAGGAGGACTGGAAACTGGAAATGGTCCACAGTGTGGGTCAGTGGTTGAAATTACGGAAGGTCAGACTTGCTTGGTGAATGGGTCCTGGCTGATAGTGGAGGATAGGATCAGGAAAGCTGAGATAGCCACAGATCCATGCCAGCAGGTACAAATAGCAAAGGAGAGCTACAGGGACAGTGGACAAGAGCAGGGTCTTGTCCATGGATTGAGAATAGCATGCAAATTACTTCAAACAATACCTGGCACAAAATTAATGCTTGGTAGATGTTTTCAAATTTGAGCTCCCACCTCAAATGCTCATAGGTACCAGTGAAATTATAGACACAGATCCAGGAGTGCAGAATATCAGGAATAGAAAGTGTAGAACACTCTACAGTTGGCAGCTGATACTTTCAGACTGGTGTTGCCTGATCACCCCATTTCCAAGTGCAGTTGGAAATTTGAATTTTAATGTAAGTGTTGTTACTTTTTATACAAGTAGGCAGATACCCTTCAAAAGTTCAAACAAAGCGTATTTTTAGTCAATAGGCTGCCTTGCAGGAGAAGTCCTCTTCAAAGAAACTGGGGGTTCTGAGCAGATGCTATATAAGCCAAGACTCAGCCACAAGGGAGCAGAGTTCTAGAACTGGAGTACAAGGTTGGGCTTGATTATAGGGACAAGTGACCAAAACTAGGACATAGAGTCAGAATAGCAATAATAGCAAACTGGACTTAATGCTGAATCACCTGAATTACTGAACTAGAGCTTCTTCAATCTCCCTGCACAAGAATGGTCAGGGGCCCAGACCAAAAATGGGGTTAAGCTTACTGGTAGGAGTCCGGTAGCCTTGGCTGTGGAAAATTGAAGACTGTGTAGAAGGAAACAAAGCAATGTATTAACTCTAGCTAGTATTCTTTTAGTCTGTCACTCTTCCTACCTTCTTTTGCTTATCAAACATTTACAGTGGAGTTGCTGTCTGCCTACCGTTGCTCTGAGCACTTACTGCATGTTAACACCTGTAATACTTGTGACAGCTCTACAAGGTAGATACTATTAATGTATCTGTTTTGCAAATGGAAAAACTGAACCTTAACGATGTTAAATAACTTGCTCAAGGACTGGAGTAAATCCAGATAGTCTGGCTATAGATTTAGTGACTTACTTAACTCCTTTTATACTGCTAGTTTTGTTTCTTTCCTTCCTGCCTGGTTTTCTGCCTCTCAACTAGAGAACAAAACTCTCTCTTGCTCTTGTACTACATGTAGATTTATTTGCATGGGAGGCAACTAGTCACAGTAGCTTCAGTACCCTCGGGATGGCGACTTGTGTATAGAATATGTTAAGGAATCCTATGTTCCAAGCTGATCTCCTTTTTCTAGCCACTGACAACGTGAGCAGTGCTTTGCAGTAGACATGGACCACTGTTGCTGGATTTTACAAGCAGATCACTTCCTTGTGCTGTTTTGATACTATTTCAAAGCCCTGCTAGGGTTCTTCTGCAATTCATTTAGTCTTTCTGAACCTGTATTAATCTATACAACAACTACGATACCTACCTCAGAGGTTATTATGAAAATCAAATGTGATTTTTGATGTGATATCAGATTAACTTGTGGTCGATAGCAAATTTTGTAATTATTTTTTAAACAAATGGTTATGAAGAAACAGATGCTAAACTGAGAGAGTGCTATATGTGTATGTATCCTCTTCTGTACAGAATATGTGCAAATGCGTTAGCCACTGGGCTCAGCAGATTGAGCATACGGCCGCTAAGGTGAGTAGGCTTCAGTTCCTGTCACCAGTGCAGCTCTCCGCTCTTTCCCGGACTCACCGGGTGACCTTGAACAAACGACTGTTCCTTTCACAGTCTATTTTCTATTTTCTCATTCCCCAGTGTTCCACACTTTGTTTTCCTCTTTTCTTTCTCATGTTCTACTTGTTCAGATAATTTCAGCTCTATTTAATGAAAAAATGATTTCAGAGTTCCCCAGGGCATTTTAATCATGCTGTACGAGAACATTTCCTTCCCCTAAAATATTACCTGAGTGA
This sequence comes from Dinomys branickii, assembly GCA_004027595.1. NCBI lineage: Eukaryota > Metazoa > Chordata > Mammalia > Rodentia > Dinomyidae > Dinomys > Dinomys branickii. The sequence continues at coordinate 25,953 of PVLD010012313.1, read as the reverse complement.
CAGACTGTAATTTATATATGAAAGTTCTTTTCAAATATAATGTCATTACAAGTAAGTGTACTAATTTTGCTGAATGGCAAATTTTATTTTAGATATAAACTCTTCTTTTGGAAACAGTTCCTTGGCACACAACAAAGAGCAATCAAATAACTAAGGAAAGTTCCAGGGATTTTTATTGTAAATGTCTAATAGAGATGCAAAGGACATTTAAAAGAATTTCTGCTTTTTTTGTAGGAAAGCAAGTTAAGGGACATTAGAGCACTTCCATTAGTTAAAGTATCAGTAAGGTTATATATGAATGCCTCAGGTAAACTCGGTCTTGCATAAGGCCACATCTTATATTTGAGTAGGACCTTGCGTGTGGTACACGCCTACCTATTGTGCAAAAGCATAAGTCTCCTGTAGTCTCCAATTTCACTTGAGGAGAGAGAGAGAGAGGGACAGGGACAGAGACAGAGATAGATAGTTCAAAGTGAGTAGAACCCACTGGTGACCTGGAGTAGCTCCCCAAAGACTGACTTAATTAAATGGTAATGTGTTACCCTACTGAGATTCTGCGGCCAACCGAGACACGGTGCTCTCCCAACACGCTTCTTCCCTTCAGCGGACATGTCGGAGTTCCACTGAACACTATCAGAACAAACCCTATTCTCCTGCTTTCTGAAAGTGGTATTGGCCACAAAGAGTCTAGAGTGCTTTTCATTTTTTCTCTCCAGTCTCCTCTGGTATTAATTTCATGGCTTTGCAACTTACCAGGAACACACTGTAAGGAATGGCATACATGAAAATCACAGGTTTTAAATATTATTAAGTAACCTGGAGCTTAGTTAATGCAAATCTCTCACTTCTCATGGTTATTGCTCAGCTAGTCAATAGGAAACTTTGGCCAACAATTTACTGCTACCACACAATCAGTTTGGGGTGTGTAACAAACAACCACAAGGTCAATGGCAGTATAATAATTAGCATTTGTCTCTCCTGTGTGCCGGCCAGTTGCCCTGGCCACATGCTTCAATCTGTGAAATACCGGGCTACGCTAGGCACCTCTGCTTCCTGTCTCATTCCAGGGCCAGGAGGTAGGATGGGAGTCAGGCTGGGGACACGATGCCAAAGCATGAGTGCATGTACTCATGCCAGCACTGCAGTTAAATCCTCTGCCTCATGTTAAACTCACTCACATCCTATTGGTCAGAACAAATCACACTGTCAAGCTCAAAATACGAGGAGGAATGAACGTTTGTTAGAAACTGCAATACCACACCAACGCCTTAAATAAAAAGACTAACGCTATGTACTCCTAAGGGAAGAAAGGCACAAAGGTTACAAAAGCACTTTTAACATATTTGCAGGTCAGTGACACTAAACAAAGTGAGAAATGCCATAGTCAACTGGTACAGGGAGTAAAAACTTTGTTCCAGGGGTAAAAATGACTGTAGAGAGGTAGCTAGAAGTGTGAGGACTGTTGCTTGCAACGCCTCCCAGGAGGGCGACAGAGTGCAGGAAATGAGAGAAAAGGGGGACAAAAGAAGAATTTGGTTGCAAAGGACATGAGAGAATCCTTAGTATGGTCACCCCTAAGATTTGCCTGCCAATATCACTTATGTGAAAGGTCCTTGAGAACAATAGCAATATTTGTGTAATATTAGTGAGATTTGTACAGAATGTTTCAAATGGGATGGGATAGCAGAGCCAAACACAGCCATGGTTCTGGAGCAGAGGTCAGAAAAAAAAAAAAGAGGGTCCTAAAAATGGGTTGAAGAAGTGAGTGAACATTAGTAAAGCAGGGGATGAGACCAAATAAAGGGATATCATGGCTCAGAAACGTAAAGAAGAAACCACATTAGCAGTGAGGTTCACCTTGGAGCCAAGAATGGACTTGAGCCTGAGATGTTGCTAAGCACTGTTTCAGTGACACTTCTGTTTGATTCTAGCCACAGGAGTCCAAAGCTAAGAGCTCTCTGAGGAGGAGGTACTACCATGTTACAGAAGTGACAGGACCAAGCTCCTGGTTGTAAAGCTGGAAGGTTATACACTGATTTCTTTGAGTCACTATGTACAATAATGAATCCTTGTAATTTAGGCTATTGTCCACTTTTCATTGGAGAGTTTTTCAGAATTTCCTGTACTAGGAAAGGAATTGAAAATGCATTTATTTCTTTACATTATCCTAGAAGTGACTAATAATGGTAAGATATTTTGGGAGAATTTGAAGATTTTAGTAAATTTATCCTTCAACAAATAGGTTTCTTCTTTTTGTGATTTTTCCCATTTACATTGCTGCAGCAGTATTTTTTATTTTCTTATCTGTTGGGAATACAATGTTTTTCAGAGTTAAAAATTTCTTACCTGCTAATAAACTGCTTAATTTTAGCTAAATTGTGCCCATGAGGTAACAGGGTCTCAAGTGTCAGTATTTGTTTTATCCTGTAGCCATTGGTGGCCATATGTCATGTCACTGGGCAGTTAGGTTCATCTCTGTGTACTGCTGTACTTCAAAGACCTACTCTGTGCCTGCTATTTACAGGTACCTAAAGTACTTCATAAATAACCTGTGCGCGATGGACCACAGACTGTCTTCAGTGTTTCTGTCTTCTGGCCTTTGTTGATTGCCTTCAGTTAGATCAAGTTACCTTTTCTCTCTTCCCATCTTTATGAGCCTATTAAACTGCCGCTGACATCAGGGAGGAGTCATCAGTTCCTCTAGGCAACGTTACTGTCTCTTTCTGCCTTGAGTTCAGAGTATTTTACTCACAGAATGTTGCCTGGGTGGCTTCAGGAATGTTTCAATTCTACGCAAAACATCATCTAGATAATTTATGAAATTTAGTTTTCTGCCCTTTTCCCTTATCTGTAAATAAAGATGGTAATTACTAACATTCTTGCATGACGTGGTATATAAAATCTAAAAAAACCAAAATAGTGCATTTTCAAGCTAGGAATGTATGTCCCTTACATGTGAAACTTCATAAATGTGCACTGTCTGGAGCTGAAATACCTATTCTTCTCCACAAGGTCTTAAAGGACTCAAGTGTCCTTTGTTCTCTGGCTGTACCCTCTTGTGTGTGGCCACCGTGCACGTAGCCCAGGAGGCCAGCCCCTGCGCCACGCTGCAGGGCAGTTTCAACTGCAGAGACATTCAGATTAGCCCAGTTTATTGGCTTAAGCTGCATGCTCATCCATGACCACTTCCTTCAACGTCTAATCCTTTGATTCTGCCTTTCTCAGAAGTACTTTTGAAAGAAAATAGAGGTAGTTATATGGGTGAAAGAAAAAGTTCATGGTTAGTTAGGTGAGAAATAGAAGAACAAGAAAGAGTGGCAGAGTCAAAAGCTGATCAGGAAAAAAAGCGTATCAGGAAAGAAAATGAGGATAAAATAATTAGGACAAGTGGCTTAACATTGCCAGAGTACAGTATCTTCCCTCAATTATAAAAGTATTATATCTACATGGAGGTAAAACACCCCACTTAAAAAAAAAAAGCAGACGTACCAAAACATTTTCCTAGTGCCTCAGGATTGCTCTGTGATGCCTTGTTTATTTTATAGTTTTATCTCTCCTCTATTAAAATGTTGCTGGACATTTAAATTGACTTTTCTCCACTTATTTTTTAGGAACTAATTTGTAAGGGTGATGATAGTTATTTTATTCCCTGGCAAATCAGACCTTGCTTCAGTGGCTTTCCTTTCTTGGTGTCTTCTGTTTTCTAAGTGTATCGAGTCTCAGCCCTAAGTTATTTCCCTTGAATGTCTGACTATTTAGAAAGTCCAGGTTTGTGTGACTATTTGAAGAACAACATGAACTTTCATGAGTCTTTCCTTTGGTGAGAAGTAGAGCTACTGCTTCACAAGAAGCTCTAATGGAAATGTGTTTGGATTATCTGGATTTCCACCAAGTACTCCAAAGGATGTTTTGCCTGGGGTCCTTTTAATTAGGAAACCGAATAGTATAAAACTCAAAGAACAGCAGCCTAATGAGGTGTCACAGGAAGGAAAAGTAGTCATAGTATAATGGAACCACATAGGTCAAACAGCACGCTGGGAGGGACAAATAACAACCCATCAAAATCCAATCTCTTTAAAGAAGAGCCCAGTTTTTGAATTTCTTGTTTTTTAAGGAAGAAATTGCTAATATTCTTCCTGATCCCTTGAAGGGTGGTTCCTAACTTTGGATACACATTGTAGCTGCTCAGCAATTTTTAAATTACTGATGCCTGGAACCTATGAGTAAAAGGTTCCTTCTTAATGGGCCAGGGCTGTAGTCTGGGTAGAGGCACAGGATGTTAAAAACCTTGCTAGGTGATTTTCTTTTCATTTAACTGAGGTTGACAATCACGGGCTCAGAGGTATAAACAGGAATTTGCTCTTTTTAATTTGAAATTATAAAATTAGTGTCAGAACTTGCATTGTTTATTATTTTAGGGAGAACATGATACCTGTGATGTAGAATGTATCACAAATCACAAGAAAATGTTAAAATATCTAGTCTTTATAACCTATTTTGATCCTAGCATGTCCTTCTAATGAAAATGGCCAGTTAGTTTAATGAGCTCATTACAGTCAATGAACTGAGCTTGTTCCCTGTTAACTTAGTAACCAGCAAGCCACAGCTATCAAAGCTGTCTATGCAAGGCACAAGCCTCAGACATGATCAAGCTAACGAAACACCCCTGGGAGGGTTGTTTTTCTGACACATGTCACAATTCATGAATTGTGATTGGGTTAATTGAAAAAGATGGAATAGCTCTTTCTTGAGCAATTTGTCTTAAGGCCCCCAACTAAATGGAAAAAAAATTCACAGGCCAGACTACTAGTGAAAGCTGGTCTAGAGTTGACCTTTAAGTAGGTCATTAGCATAAACTGAGGTTCACTGTAATTAGAAGCAGATATCAGACCCTGCCCCAGGCCCCCTGAAGGCTTCCCCAATGACACACCTGGCCAAGCCTCCTTTCTCTGACTATCTACTGCTCCTAAAGAGGTCCACTAAACACAAGTTCACATGATTCCAGTTTATTTGATACCTTGGTTGAATAAATATCTGCTTTGATAGTGAAATTATCTGACTTCTTCATATGGAACTTGGGGCATCCAAAAGAGCTGGCTCTTAAACTTGAAAACCAACACTGCTACTTTATTAGCTGTGGGAGGTCAAGAAACTGTTTAAACTCCATTGGCTTTAGTTGTTTATTTGATAAAATGATGAACAGTGGAAATACCTTATAATACAGGTATTATGAGAGCAGTTTCATTCGTGACTTAATAAAGTTATAGGAATAGAAAAAGCTAATATTTATTGAGCTCAATAAATACTAGATACTATTAAAGATTCTTTATTTATGTCAGTCTGTTTAATTCCTCTATTAAACCAAGGAATTATACCTCTACTTTCCCTGTTCTGTAAGTGAGAGATCACTAACTTGTCCAAGAACTCATAACAGGCAGCGAGGGGTATATGATAAGGATAGCACTGTGGTACCCTGCCTCTCGGTATGTACAGTAGACATTAATTTGCTGAGTAACTCACTTAAGAGATGAAGGGAGAGACACTGAAAAGCCACTAAGGTTACACACAATGTTTTCATATACCTTGCTGTAGTACACGGGAGGAAATTTTTGAGCATACAAAACACTGCTGTGAAAGGTCATCAGAGTGCTATCAGTGACACCACTGTGTCTAATAAATAATAACTAGGAATTGAGAATAAACTGGAATAGATGGGAAGAAAGTTTTGAGCCAACATACTTTGATGTATGTTATTTTATTTAATTTCCAAAATATCTGTGGATGAAGCAGTCATTTTTTGGGAAAGGCACTGCAAGATGCTTTGAGGTGCTGAGGTTCATTAGTGTATACCATCAGTTAGAGGCAAATTGAATTTGAACTCAGATCCTCTGACATCTCTCAGCTAAGTGTCTGTGTTGTCTTGGGCAGGCTTTGATGGGCAGTGCTAGGAGTCAGCTTCCTGTCTTCCATAAGATGAGGGAGCTTTGCTATGTGGATTTGCTATGTGGCATTTTTTGTGTGTGTCTCTTCATTGTTTTAATATAATCTTCATTTTAGTTCACTCTGCTATAACACAATACTATTGGCTGAGAGGTTAAATAACAGAAATGTGTATCTCACTGTCCAGGATTGGGAAGTCCTAGATCATGGTGCCACCATGGTCCAGTTCTGGTGAAGCCTGTTACATTTATTTACAATTGGCCATCTTCAAACTATGTCCTCATATGGCAAAAAGCAGAGTGTGAAGCATGTTCCCTCCTGTACCTTTTATAAGGACTCAAGCCCCATTGTGAGGACTCAACCCTCATGATTTAATTACCTCCTAAATGTCCCACCAGCAAATACCAGTCCATTGGGAATTAGCTGCTAGTACATGAGTCAGGAGCAAGGCAGGGAACAGACATGCAGTCCACAGCAGTCTCTGAGTCCCCGTGAGCTCTATGATTCATTTATGTAACAAGATTTTGTGTGTCTTGTATGTGGCAGACTCATTACTTTATTTCATTCTTTCAAGCAGCTGAAAGACACAGGTCTCAGGGAGCTTACATTCTAGTCAGTGTAGATAGTAAAACAGAAGCTTAATTTCTCTGGAAAAAAAACGAGGCAAAGTAATGTGATAGTGCCTTGGAGGTAAGGAGAGCCCCGAATTCTTTAGAAGAGGAACTTAGAAGAGGCTTCTTGGAGGAACTGGTGTTTCATTTGTAACCTGAGTACAGGAAAGAGACAACTTCCCCCCAAATTCTTGATGTGTCACATTTTTCTTTATTTTTGTCCCTACCTCACTCGCAGAGGCTGCTTTTCATTCACTGATTTTTGTTTCTCCTTTTCTGCATTTCCCAGTGTGGTAAATGACCCCAACATCAACTCAGCTGTCTAAGCCACATTATGTCTCTCGAAGCAATCCGTTCTTTTGTTCTGATCCCTGCACACATATGGTCACAAATACTTATGTGCCTTGTTTGCTTAATGTGTCTGTGTTCTGGCTTTCTGATTACCAAAACCTTCACCCCAGGTCTTTAAATCTGGACTTCAATAGTTTCCTCTAAAGTTGTTTAGCTTTGCCTTTTCTTCTTCTAATCCACATAGCTCTCTGTTATTATTCAAAAACAAGTTGTGGTTCTGTCACTTAAATACCTACAAATCCTTATTCCCTGTGGTACATCATAAAATATAAACTTCTTAGTGTGAGGTTTAAGGCCTTTGACTGGTGCCCTCATCCCTTTTTCCTCTCCTCCTCCCGACTTCTCACACAGCAGCGGTACAAAGCTATGAGCAGAAGTACAGTTAGTGAATGTTTAAAGGGAAAAAAAATACATTGCAGTAAAGCACACATTGCAATGACTCTTCCTCAGAACACTTGCCCTCACTTTGAACACACCCTGTTGTTTTTGCACCTTACTGAAGCGATGCTAAACATCCATTTTTGTGTCTGTCGTACTCGCAGCTGTCTCCATGTCCTGAATTGATTTAAAACATTTACCTTTCATGGTCATTTTAGCTTTGGGAAAGAGCCAGGAGCCTAACAGCGCCTGGTGGAAAGGTGAATGAGGACGCACTATAAGATTTTTATTTCATGGAAATTGCCATAAATGTTTGATCAATGAGTGGTAATTGAAAATATCATGAATGTTTAAGTTTTCAAAAGTTTATTGTTATAAAAACACATCACCAATCTCCATCAAAATATGCCCCTTCACTTTTATCACACTTTATCTTCCATGGCTATGTGTCTGTTACTACCACAAGTTCTTAAATATTCACTGTACATTTTGATCACCTCTTGTATACCCTGGGTTCCCACTACATAGAAGTTCTACTTTCCCAAGCACACTACATTTCCAGGAACAGGCAGCTTCTTGTGTGACACCACCTCTCTTCTTTTTCACCACAGTCCTACCCTTCAGTAACTACTTCAAATGTCATGTCCATCTTGAAATCCTTCCAAATTTTTGTACTTTTATTATTAAGAGTTGCAATCAGTAGAATGAAATTCTCAAAATAAAAGTAGTAGTAAAGTCTGTGGGAAAAACATGACTTTTTCTCACAGAAAATTAAGGTAAATTTTAGACAAAACACTGATGATACAGTGCTTCATAGTTTAACATATTCAGTAGGGCCATAACTTGTGTGTCTCACTGCCTAGCAGCTTTCAACAACCAGCAGTATATGCACAACTGTCTCATTGGGTGGCATGGGACAGTCTCATTGGATGGTACAAGCCACCCAAAGGGACAGTCATGTACCACTGATGATTCAAGCCATTGAGAATGTGTTAAAAGACTTAGAGTTCTACTTTAACTCTACTAACACTCTAGCATAAGGCTCCTTTGCCTAGGTTACCGTATATTCCAAAGAACTGTTATAGCTCTAACTCTTAAATTGCATTTGAAGCTAGAAGGGGCTTTAGGGTTGTACTATCTACCTTTAAGGATGCTTGCAGAACATATACACAATAACCAACTTGTGCATTAATCAGGACAGTCACATGGGTAGACCTAAATGAGAGAGAGAGTAGGGAATTCAATTCTTTGGTTCAGTGACAATTTCTAAGAAGACATTCTCTTCTCCTTAGCTATCCAGCAGTGGTTAACAGTTTTCACTCCAGTCACTCTCTATAGAGTATTATTAATAACGCTTGTGAGACATTTTATTCTTTCAAATTTTAACTTTCAAGTTCTTATCTCCACTCTGATAATTGCTAGAGGAGACATTTATGTTGTTGCCTATGATCTGGTCCTTGTCTCTGTCTTCTTAGTTGTCTACTCAGTACGTATCCAATCTAAGCCTTCCTATTTATCTCTGTTTCACACTGGTGAAATTGCTTATCCAAACTGGAGAAGCGCTGCTCTAAACCGCAGTTCAGTACTGTTCTAGAGCAGCTGGAATGGGAGAATACTCCCGAATGCCTTTTGTTGCTGTAGTTCCCTTTGTCTCTGGACCAGGCAGACGCTGTGTCTTCCTTTGGCCTTCAGGAAAATTCTCCAGGCCGTAGACAGGCTTTCACAGAAACATCTACTTTCCATCTCTTCCATTTCATATCACAGTTTTCCCCACACTCTGGAAATCTGGCTGCTTATTGAGATTAAATTATAATATTAGTCAAAAACGTTGACCTCCATCCCTGTGAACTGCTTGGGTTATATGTACTGAAAGAAATACAGTATCATTTCATTATTAAAGGTGCCAACCTGTGATATTGGAGCAAGTTTGAAAGTAGGAGGTTAGAAATCATAGAGAAAAGAGCATTTGAAATTCTCCATTGATTTCCTTCCTTTGTGTTTGCTCTTTTTTTATTTCAGGGATACTTGGAAGCATCAATTCCTTCTTTCTCTGGTTTATAACTTTTCCATTAAAAAGTAATTTGAAAGACAGTATAGCCAGAGAGTTTTATCTATACCTTTCTTACAGCACTTTATCATTTTGTCTCACAGTTATCTGAGTGCTTACCAGGCTATAATTGCAATACCCAGCATCGATAGGGTGCATATGACACAGCAGAAACTGTGCCAAGCAGAGTTTCCTTGGATAATTTATTTGATCTTCACCAAAACTTTCTAATGGACTTATAATTATGTTCCTCATATAACACAAAAGAAAACTGAGGCCCACAAAGGTTAAAACTGCACCTTAGTCTCACAGCTTATAAACATTGAAGCTGGAGTTAAACCCTGGCAATCTGCTTGCAAGCCCACTGGCTTTAGTCACACACTGTACTATAGTAGCTGTCCTTAATTTCATTATAAGCAATGGACCAAAATGCACAGAAATCACAAAAAGTCTCTTTAAAGCATTTTCTTTTTGCTGGATTTTGAAAGACAGTTATTACCTTACTTGGGTTTTTGAATTTTAATTTTTGATCTCATAAAATTATACTTTGTTAAAACGTAAATGCTTCAAACACCTTAATGTTCAAACAACCATTTTTCTTTCATTTGTCATATTGGATCAAAATGTACAGCCTTGATTTGGAAATGTGTAGGTGTTCTTTCTGAAGATCACTTGGCCTAAACTCTCAGAACAACTTGGAATTCTTTTTCTCTGAATTGGCTGGCATGAACCACATATAAATTAGCAATACATACTTCAAAGTAAAAAGAGCCTGGTTTCCTATAGGTGATACTAACCATTGAATATCTGCCAGGCAGCACCAACTGAATAAGCTCCAATGAGGAACAAGATGGATGTGTCAGGGGCTAATGTGCTAATAACAATTAGTCCCTCAGTCCCTTTGAACTATAAGTCTATGATGAGTGTAATTAAAATAGCTGTGATTGGAATTCACTATGAAAGCAATAGCGGGATGCTGTAAATGTTCTCAAATAGGCAAATTCAGTGGAGGCTGGAAATAGGGTGAGAAGACTTAGGGACGTGAAGAAAATAACACAATAATGCAAACAGAAGATGAGTCACACACTTAAAGGAAACCAAATGTGAAATTATCTGTCATCCTAATTGAATTAAACGCAATGCAAGACTTTACAGTCCTCTAATATAGCACTATAGACCCAAGCCTTTGAGCCTAGATTTTGTCATATGAGAAGAGAAAATTTACTCTCAAATATATTTCAAAGCACCAACTCTGCCAGGCAAGAAGCTGGAGGTGAGGAATACTGTGCTAAATAGCAGATGACTTCCACCTCCAGAAGGTTTGTTGGTTAGTAGCAGGCTGAACTGGTGTGAGCAGGTAACTTTATTCCTATAAGCCCTGTGCCAGAAGGAGATAATTGGGTCACTGGTGGCATAAACATGCAGGAGTTCGATTCTCTTCCCAGTTTTCCATGACGTACCCCATATGGCCTCCTCTGACGCCCGACTTCCTTCAGAGTTACTGCCCATCTGTCTCCCTAGGCCTTATTTTCTCTGGCCACACAGCAGAGACTTTCCTGCTCTGCACACTTTTGTACTTATTCTTCTCCATCCCTGGAATATCTTTTTATTTGCATCTGAAAAATATCTGGCTCGTCTTCAAAATGGCCCCCAGAAGTTCCACCTCCTCTGTAAAGCCTCACTTTTCTCCCCGATAAACACAGCCTACTCTGCGTCCCCTGGCACATTAGGGTTAGCTTGTCACATCATATTGGTTAGGTGTCCAAAGTCCCTGAGGGAAGCTCTGTTTTCACAGTGGCCCTGAGATTTCACAAATGACATGACATTTACAAGGTTTGTAGTAAACTGTTTTGTTTATGTGGGATTCTTAACAGATAAAAAAGGTAAATATAGTGATTCACATTTCTTGAGTGTAATTATATATTTTGCTGATAAGATGAATAATCAGTTTGTATCGTATATGATGTATATGCTGTGAAAAGTAGAATTTCTCTTTAATTCTCCCTCGATGTATTTGGCATTTGAAGTTTTATTTGAATAGGATGTTTGTTTGACCTACCACGATGTTTTCAGGGATTTGTGTGACATTTTGACCTCTGAATTCAGGCATACGGTGGCAATCTTGTACGAGTTAATTAGTTACCTTAAAATATTATACCTACTTTTAGAGGATTCTTCTTTAAATTGTTAAGTGATAGGTGAACCCTATACACACTGGGGATAGCTCTAAAGAACTAAACTAACAGAGGACAAATAATGTGCTATTACAAACATTTAAAAATATTAAATAAAAATTTATTTATTTATTTATTTATTTAGGTATTTTTGAGACAGTGTCTCTCTATGCATTTGACAGTGGCCTTGAGTTCACTTTATAGCCCAGGTTGCCTCGAACTCCCAATGATCCTCCTGCCACAGCCTCCCAAGTGCTAGGATTACAGGCATGTGCCACCACACCCAGCTCATCCCTAGTAATTTAGAAACACAAAAATATTTGCCATGGACTTCAAAACATGTCAGTACTCTTAATAAATTAGTTAGAAGTCTAATAATATGTTATATAAAGATTAAGCAGTTATACTGGCTATCCAAAGAACGTGTTTACTTGCACATTTAAGAAATATAATTTAGACTACTTTCTCTATGTAAGAGAATATGACTAGTGTTATGAGCAGCGTGAAGATGAGAAAACAGCCTTTGTCCTCACAAAGCATGCACTGGGTGAAGGGTGTGGGAGCAAAGAACCAGGCCTGAGTGCCTCTCACTGTTTTTTTTTCTGTCTATAGAGGCACAGACGCTAGCAAGAGTCCACTGAAGGATGCTAAGTATGTTCTAGTAGAGTGGTCACTGCTAGAGTACCCCAGGCAACAATGAGAATATAGTAAGGACCCTTAAGAACCCTGGATATTGGAGATTCCTGGTCTTGGGAACCTCCGGGTGTAAAGAGAGGATTTAAAGTTGTTGGAGTGGACCTATTACCCAGACCAAGCTTTCCTAGTTATCTTAAAAGAGGGTAATGATCCTTACCTTACCATTTTTATGTGTGTGTGTCACACATGTGTATGTCTATGTAGATAAATAATGAAATTATGAATAGCATACTAGAAGCTCTTGAGTATTATCCAAATGTTGTTAATCATTCATCCATTGATTTGTTAAACACTTAACAAAGGCATTTAGTAAGCGCCAGGCCTTATGTGATGATTCACTGATACTACGAAAGGAGACATACGTCCCATGTCCTCTAGGCCTCACATTTGTAGATGATAAAAATAAGGCCATGAGAAACACAGCTCTCTGTGATGACTTTGAACAGATCAGTGGGTCATAAGTAATAGCTCTTAAAATTCAGAAACAGCAAATTCTCTCTATAAACTTAATCTTAAAGGCTTGGAAGTTGTCCCAAAAGAGATCTTGGAGAAAGGGTAACACATGGGGAAAGGAAAGTAATCAAATAGAAAAATAAAACTCAGAGAAACGGAAAAGCGAACGAATCTAGCAAACTGATTTTGTTTGGTGGAGAAAGTAGAAGGTCTGTAAGATTAGGAAAATCAGCAGTCATTCAGAACAGATGGCTGTTACTGCAGTGGTACAGCCAGGCCTCAGCTTCAGCCTCTGTGAGATGGGAATAATAATAATGTCTCTTTCCAAAAGTTTGTTGACTGTATCAGTAAATTTGTAGGAAGAACTGAGAAAAGCGTCGGGCACATAGGGAGGAGTACAGGGCTTGGCTGTCATTATCATGAGTTTTCCTTACCCTATTCCTAGAAAATGATCCATATGTCTGGACTCTTGTTTTTTATTTTAAAATTCTAATTCATTGTTATAATTGAGTAACTTCCCAGAAAAAATATGTGAAGCTGACAATAAAAGAAACGTATTGGGTATGGGGACATAGCTCTGTGGTACAAGCGCCTACCTGGCAAGTGCAAGGTACTGAGTTCAATTCCCGGAACAAAAAATAAAAGAAAGAAAAGGAAACATTTGGCACTTTAAGAATTTAGAACTTTTGTCAGATTTGGTCAGTGAAAGGCACCTTAGTACTGACAATTCAGTTGGTTGTCTGTTCGCTGGCTCCATTTACAATGACACATTCTCCTGGCCTTTTCCTGCACCATTATGCCTGGCTGAGCACCTGCATCTTTAAGGTGTCTAGAAACAAACACTCTCAACCTCTAGCACAGGTCAGAGGACTATGCTGCATCCTTCCTCAAACCTTTCTATCAAAAAAAAGCCAATTCTACCCAGGGAGCAGTAGAGATTGGAGCACAGAAAGAGTTAAGGGGAGGGAGGAAGTGGCTATCGCATGGGTAGGGGAAGCCCTCTGTTCCACACCTGCTCCTTCTTTCCTACAAGCACACAGAAGCCTAAGACCTGACCCTTAGGCAGGAAGCAGACTTACCCTCTCCTTCCCCGGCCCCTGGTAAGCTAATTTAAAAGTATATCATAGGGAAGGAGTGAAAGAGAGGATGGGGTCTAAGTTTTTAATTTTTTCCCGGTTGATACATTTGGGGGAAATACACCTCCCCTAAAGTCCAGGACAGGAATAGAAGGTTGTTGTATGCTGTTCCTGGTCAACGCACAAGTAACACCACACGCTGGACATGATACACAGAGTAGTAAAAATAGACCTTAGTAGCTAGAAAATACAAGAAAATATTTTTAGGTTACATTCCCCCCCAAAAAATCTATTGTTTAGATTTCTCCATCTAGAAAATATATTTTGCTAAGTGATATTCTATTTCAGCCAATTTCTTATCTGGATAAAGGCATTCCACTCAATCTGATACTTCTTAGTCTGCGCACCACTGAATGTATCTTCACTACTGGATATCTGACCTATTTTTAGAAGACTCTGCACAATAAAATCTGACAGATTCTGTTGACCTCCCTCTCAGTGCTGAATTAGTCTGTGCCTATCTCAGTATTATTTGGGAATTGGACAATAGTAGATTCTACAACATTTAGGCCTGTCCAGGAACTTGACCCACTGTACTCACAATGCCTTGGAGGAAGATTTAACACACTACAGGTTCCCCTTATGCAGACATGAGTTTCACAAAATATAGCTCGGAATTAAACTCATTTACATTTTCATTATGCCACACATTAGCTGGGGATTTTATCACACTTTTGCTTCATTTGCAATTTCACCAAATTGGTGATCTGCTCTTCGTATCTTTTCCATTAACAGGAACTAGTAAGGATTCTTTAATAGTTGTTTAATTGCTTTTAAACTTATGTCTCTGCACCCATCATTAAGCTCTAGAGTGAATTCTATAAGGTGGTCAGAGTTAGGTAAGTGGAAGTCACACTGTGTGACTTTGTTCCCGTCCACAGTGCTGCCTGAGTAAGCCTCAGCTTCCCAGGCTGTAGGTGGAGGGTACGAGATGGGGTAAGGGAGGATTTCTGGCAAGTATTCTGTAAAATTAATGCACAGAAAATATTTTAGATATTATTACCGTTGTTAGAGTTCTAAGGAAGAGACATTTGGTATTTAAAGGCTTTTCCGCTTAGTTATGTCTTCCTTATATTTGAATTGTAACTGAATTCTGAATAATCCTTGTAGGTGTAATAAAATAAAAGGTAACAAAAGTACCAAAGTGCAACGTCTCTGTGGAATATCTTCAGTATTTGTATAAAACACCAACACTTAAAAATATTTAGGATGTGTTGCTAATGCTTTGCTAATTAATATGTTCATATAAATAATGCAATATTTTGTTACCATTGTCTTCAGTAATTTATTTAATGTTAGTAAAACAACATCTGTAAAAAGATATGTAAGATTACTGAGCATATATATATATATATATATATATATATTTAATTTTTAATGTCATTTGAGAACTAAATTTTCCCATCCTTCATTCACACTGTAAGCATTTGCTGGACTCCTCATTTGAGGCAAATATGTCAGTGGCCATTAGGAGTGAATAGATGAGGACAGAATCTCTGTCTTCAATTGACGGTGCTGACTCCAAGTACCAGCTCCCTTAAATGAAAAGATGCTGTAATATGTTTTAGGAAAGTAACAATGAATTTTCTTGGCAGTAATAGTGTTTCACCAGAAAGTTTTTTCCTTAAAATATAGTAGAAATGTATTCAACTAGACCACTCTACATAAGGGAATTTGCTATTCAGAATTGTATACACACAGCATTGATTTGGATTAGTTGCTTTTAATGACTGTACAGATGCAGGCCTGTGGATGTGTGTTTCATGTAACAGGGATACTTACAAGGCCCCATGCGGTAGCAATTTAGCTGTTATCAATTCTGTATAATATAAACAGTTGTTGTCTTAATCCTCTAAACTCATTTGGTGCAAGGAGTTTGTGTACATTAGTGTGCTTTCATTCCTCTTCATTAGCAAACATTCTTTGGTGTATAATTATGATACACGATAGAAGATTGTTCTTGTTCCCTGAGTATGCCAAAGTATAGATTAGCATTGCTCAAGTTATAATTTGGTTTTATGCATCCCTGTTTTAATCTTTACTTGAGTTTGTTAGTACCAGGCGAAACACAGGAACCGACAGAATTAAGTTTTTGTGTATTGTGAGATATTGGAACACTCCCCTTAGAGTCACTGAGGTATTTAGAAAATGTACAGTAAAGAGCAGTAAAAATTTCTGGTTTTTATGTGAATCAGGGAGTGGTGGGATATTTCCTAAGTGCTTCCTACATGCTGCTCTAGGCACTGTGGGAAGAACATATAAACCAGCCACGTATGGTTTAGTACCTAAAGGAACTTAAACCAGTAGGACAGAGAAGATAAGTATATAACCCAAGTTCAAAGTATGAAATGATGCAGCCCAGCACAGAGACTGGTGCTTAGTGAGTATTTATAGAATGAATAAATCAATTATATGAGTGCACACATGAATGAATAAATGAAGAGGTATATTAAGAAAAGTAGATAGTTAAGAAAGGAGAAGATTCTTTTAAGCAGCTGGTTTAGGGAAAATGTTAGGGTAAAAGTAACATATTTTGTAGAATGGTGTAATTTGGACATATAATATGGATATCCCAGAAAGAAGGAACAATACGAAACAATTGTGTATGCTTTTGTTTCCCCGTAACATTTTTAAGAATCTAAATTTATTTTCAATTAGCAGCTATCAATAGGGACCACATTATAGGACACAAAAGGACAGCTTTAAAATCAATACAGTAAAAAAGCTGAGTGATACAAATGAAGCCAGCTGTGAGCTGACTGCAGGTCTTTAGGAGAGCAAAACCCCAGACGTAAGTCAGTGTACTATGTGAAGCCTCATGTGCGTAAGTTCTGGGCAGAAGGATTGCATTTGCCCTGTCTTGGGGCTTTTCCACAGTCTCCAACAGACTTACTGCAGGGCAAGAAACCATCTGCCTACATGGAACAGCAGATAGTTCAGCCAGAAAGGAGTCCAGTGAACCTAGAGCAATTTTTTTCTAGTGATGTTACAATTTAATGCATCTCCCCTTTGAACTGGATAATTCTTTGTTGTGATGGGCTGTTCCGTGCATCATAAGATGTTCCCCAGCATACCATACTTACAAAATACCAGTATTTCCTCTTCCACAGTTAGGCCAGGGAGGAAATTTTCAGCTATTGCCAAATGTCTCTGGGGAGATAAAGATAAGATCACCCCAGATTAAAATTCACTGGTCTGATGTAGGTAACCTTGAACACTGAAAACTTAGACCTTTGCACTGTGATGCAAAAAAAAAAAAAAAAAAAAATACAGGTTCCTTTCCTCTTCGGGGTCCAGCATTCCTCTCTAGTGGGAGAGGGAACATGGAGAAAAGATGCCCACCTGCCTTGGAAGTGACTCATATTATTTTCCTTCAAATTCTGTTGCCGTGAATGCATCCCATGTCCACACACACACACACACACCTGAGAGGATCCAGGAAATACACAACTCCAGTTCTACTTTCTACTATAGAAAAAAAAACACAAACATTACTGGACAGCTAACCATCTCTGCCATTGTCTGCATAAAAGGGAGCTTCTTTAAATCAAGTATTTTTAGAAATTCTTCAGACTATATCCTTCTGTTAAAGATTCACAGTGCCCTTGAGCACTTTAATATTTCTAAACAGTCCAGCGTGACATATACTTGTTAAACTTTGCTGAACTCAACATGCCTGAAAGTACTTACAGGAACACTGACTCCATCCGTCCATCGATTCACGCCTTCATTTGCATAGCATTAATGGCTGTCATGTATCTTTTTTTCTCTGGTCAGTGCAAATCCTGTTCATTTCAGAGGCATCAGAATTTTAACCACAGAGTAGACAAGAGAAAGTTTATGTCAGTAGATAGTTTGACTGTAGCCACTGGCCATTTACTTTCAGAGTCATTCTAAGGCCTATTATTAACATCTGACAATCAGCTTTTCTAAGAACAATTTTATATTTTTCTGCCATTAACTTATTTTTTGGAGCTAAAATGTGAGCTAGCCATTTATGTACATATTGTCCCCCTCAGTCAGTAAGATATTTTCATGATTTTATATTTTATTTTATTTTATTTGTACCAAGAATCGAACTCAGAACTTTGTGCTTGCCAGGCAGGCACTTGTGCCACTGAGCTATATCCGTGGCCCTTCATGATTGTATAGCATCAGCTTTCCAATTCAGAAAGACAAAACCAATTTATTCATGATAACCTATTCATAAAGTTGTAGAATCATAACATATTTGTTATAGATCAACATTTTAATAACTGAACCACCATGAGAAATATAACATCCTCTTTGCCACAGTTATATCACAGCCCAGCAAAAGCTGTCCTGTTTTCAGTATGGATCTGTGTCTTTCATGGGTTTGAATGCACCTCCCTGCTTCTTTCATTCTTGTTTAACCTGGCCCTATTTCCCATGCCTTTATATTTTTCTTCATCCTTGAATCAGACAAGTTTTTTCTTTATATATTTCCCAGTTTTACTCATCATTCATCCCAAATCCTATCTATTGCCAGTGCGGTATGTATTTGTTTTATAATATCTTGTTTGACAAACAAAATCCTTATAACAAAAAGAGAAATATTAGGGATACAGATTCCTATTACAATGAGACCAGCAGAAATTTGCCCCTTGAATCTCTTCTCCTCAGTGTTATTCCTTATATTATATTATATTATATTACATTACCAAAAGGAATCTGCAGACGTAATTATGGCTGTTAGTAGAGAGATCATTCTGTCTTTCCTAGATGGACACAAGGTAATTTACATGAACCTTAATATCAGATGAGAAAGTCAGAAATAGTCAAACCAAAGGAATATTCAAACCAAAGTCATCATTGCTGACTTGAGGAGGGAGAGGAGGTAGAGGGCCGGCCACAGAAAAAGCCTCCGAAGGAAACTAATCCAACCAGTGAACACAGACTCAAAGCCTCAGGTTAAAATGGCAAACCTGGGCAATAACTTTGATTTAACTCAGTGAGACTCTGATTAGAAAATCCAGCTATGCAACCTCAGAATTCTAACTTACAAAGATATGATGTAGTTAATGACTATTGTTTTAAAGTACTGAATTATGTTAACTTCTTTTGCATCAATAGAAAACTAGAAGAGAATACACCCATTTTCTCCTTTGTAAAGCTGCTAGTCCTAATTTCAAGTAATAAGCACTCACAATGCTTTCACATTATAATATGATTCAAAATATTGCCCAAAACTTTATTTTTCTGAACTATTTCTACAGTAAAAAGGAAGTCATTTTGCTTATGACCAATGGTGGTATTTCCTGCATTATTATACCAAGACATGCCTGCGCTCACCTCCCTTTCTCAGACTTTTGTTTCTACTGATACTGGCCTCTCTGTTGAATCATTAAGCCTTTTCTCACTAGTAACATTACTAGTGCATTCCAAAATGTGTTTCTCACTGGCACAAGACTACATTTCCTATGACCTTTGAATTTAGGCAAGATGCTGAAAGTCATTTTAGCTAATGGACTGTGAGCTGAGGCAGCAAAATGCTCCTGGTTGACCTCCAGCTCTTTGCCGCATCCTGGAGAACTATGAAACTTGCAGAAGACTTACGTACTAAAAAAAAAAAAAAAAAAAAATTGCATCATTGAGACCCTGAAATCTAGGTGTTAATTTTGTTCAACAGCATTAATATAACCTAGTCTATCCAGCCCTGTGACAACATTTACTAAGTTTTCTGGATTATTCGTGATTACATAGAAGTTACACCGAGATACTGTACCTGCAATCATGTGAAAGTTTTCTGATCAAGGTCATATTATATTAAAAATTTCAGAGTATAATTTTTGAAAAGCAAAATAGGCTTGACATGTTTTTGACTGGTGTTTCAATTAAAGCAAGCACACGCTTCATTCCTCCAGCAACATCTCTACTGTGATTCAGACTCCTTCCTGTGATTTTCTTTGAAGTTGTTTTATTCTTTTGAAGTTCACCTTGAAGAAGTGAACAACTCTAAGACAGTCATTATTTCTTCGCCATGACATGACTAATAGCTTCTGCCATAGGTGACAGTTCTTTGCAACCTTTAATTTCTCTTTCTATTCTTCTTTAACACTTGCACTGAAATGTATCTTCTTCAAATGGATATGTTTATACCTATCCTGAATTAATCACACTTATGATATATGATCATTCTTTCAATAGATTACCCAAGTGCCTGAAAAGATAGTATTGAGCCAGGATGATTTTCTCTCAATTTTCTGGAAAGACAAGTTTAGGCATTTAGTTAATCTGCCCAACCAGGAAGCAGGGGAGGAAATATTAAATTGAATGTGCTACTTATGGTTCTCTCATGAAATTAAAATGAGCTGGATTGTAATCTACAGTCTGCAATTTCACTGACACATATTTGTAAAAGTCTGTAATGGAATTACAATCTGGATGAATTTAATTTTATCCAATTTTCCAAAATCACTGCTCCTTCTCATCTTTAGGCATAGCAGCATTGGTCTATATAGCCTACAGTGAAGGCCCTGGGTTCAATCAACAGTAGTGCAAAAAGAAAAAAAAAGTGTAATTTTAGTCCACTGCATCAGCTGGCCCTTGTGGGGCAAAGCCAAACATTAAGAGTAACTACTGTGAAATGTAAAATTATATAGTTTTGGTACAGTCTTTAAATCTAGTTAAAATTCAGCCATATTGTTTCTCCAACTTTCATGTGCTTAGAAATCACCCAAGGACCCTACGTACATTCAGATTCAGTAGGTCTAGAGTAGGTACAAATTTTACATAATTAATGTGCCCTCCGGCCATGCCAGTTCTACTGCGCCATACTTTCAACAATATATTAAACAGCTTACCTCTAACGCATGCGTTCATTCATTCATTTACTTTGTAGACACTTAGGGAGCCCCATTGTGAGCCAAATCTGTCCAGTCAAAGCTAAAACATTTTCTAGTCTTAAGGAGCTCATATTCTAGCAAAGCCAGGCTCACACTGAGATAACTAATGAAATTAAGAAATGCGATATAATTGAATGCCTGTGAATACTATGCAAGATCAGGTGGGGGTGATCAAGTCTTGTGGTGTGACAAAGAGTTGGAGGATAAGATTGGGAATGTTCCTCTAAATGAAGCGTTTATCTGTGGGACACAATAAACACATTCATTGTGGGGAATTGTTACATTCAAAATGCAGTATGTATAAACTAAGTCTTATAGACTGAAATTTCTTTCCATTTTTTGAGGATGCATATTTGCCGGAATGAGGTCTGTTAAGTTGGTAAGTAGCTGGTCCCACTAGTAAAGAATGGTAACAGTGTGTCTTGGAATATGCAGCATGGACTTCCAGGTGCTGGAACGCTCTACCGCCTCCCTCTCAAAGCAGTGAAAGCAGGCAGAGTGACTGTTTTCAGTCATATGGCCAGTTAGAAAAAAATATCATTAACCAGTTGTTTTTAAGTTGGTTTAAAAATTCCAAAGCTTATTTCACAGTTTTGAAACATTTTTATGTAGATAAATCCTTTCAGAAATCCTTATGAGAAAGCATAATGATTATGCTTTTTCTGTTGCTACCACTTCCTAAAAACTGCTGGTAAGAACACATTTACCTTTATACTGATGAAGATTACAATCCCACTCATTTTCATGGTTCTTTCCAAGACCCAGAGAGAACCTTAGCACTTTTGCTGTTGTAGTTTCAGGCCATTTTTCTTTAAAAAGAGCTCACCCAAATATGTGAGATTTAGATTCCACAAAACCTGGCTCTACCGCTTAAAGCACATGTTTTATTGTAAGAAAGATTATGCTTTTTATTTTGTTGTTATTGTTGTTGAAACAGTATCTCACTATGTCATTCAGGCTGATTTCAAACTCAGTAAGTAGCCCAGACTGTTATGATTTTAGTGCATGAGCTTTATACTATGGTAACACTATATTTGGTAAATGACATTTAATTAAGTGTCATACAGTTGAGTTCTGCAGGTAATAACTCAAAGAAAGAAACTCTATAGGGCTGATAAAAATCATCTCTTATCTCATGAATGTTCCGTTCGTTCATTTTCTACAGATAGATGATTTCATTTAGAAGTAATAAAAAAGCAGAACTTCGTGCATGTTGCAGTGTTTAGTGTAGATATTTCACAATGAAACTCGCATCTTGATGTGACCGCTTACTGCAGTACACTGGGCCTCTTCCGTTTACACCTGAGGGAGGATCTATGCACATGTATTTATTCTCTTTTATCCGAGTAGAAAGTTAGATTACCTTCTGAGTTTGCCAATGTTGGCACCATCTACTCCATTTAATGTTGATAAATATATCTTTCCTCTCCACAGAAAACAAATGTCTGTATATAGTCTTTTCTGTTCCCTTTATCAAAGAGATTTTCAACTGCTTTAAATCTGATTCTTATAGTCTGAGTTTCTTGTTAGTAATAAAACTGGGTGA
This sequence comes from Dinomys branickii, assembly GCA_004027595.1. NCBI lineage: Eukaryota > Metazoa > Chordata > Mammalia > Rodentia > Dinomyidae > Dinomys > Dinomys branickii. Next base: position 3,755 of record PVLD010012313.1, on the reverse strand, counting down.
AATCATTTTAAACTTCATCTTAATAAAATCCTCAGGAAGGTCTATTTTATCTTAGTTGAAAATTTTATCTTCTTTCTCTCTTTGTAAGTGTTGTTTACGAAGTGCAGGTGAACTTTACAAGGTAAATATGCTCTTGCATCTGTATGCCCTCCTCTTTTTTCTTTAGCCTGTTAAAAATTAAATTATTCCAAATAGTTCTTGAAAAATACCCTCGCATAGAATAAGTTCCGGTGTCACTGTAGATCTGGGTCATTTGGGGGTATTTACAAATAGAGCAGTACCCTGTTCCTCAGGCTGAAGTGACTGTCCTCGCATCTTCCTCCATATAATAATGAAAAACACCATAAGAAATGGATATATAAGGTACTTTTGCCACCACCATCAAGAGACCTAATGGCAAAAAAAATTGATTCTGAGAAAACTGCGGCCACTTTTACTGTAATTTATTCTTCAATCAGAGATAAGAGATGTCATACTTTTCCTATTAGTTCTATTTCTTCGAATGTTTTGTTTTTCAGCCAGTGGTATGTTGGAACAGCCAGATTTAGGAGTTGGGTCGGAGTCTTCTCTTCCTTAACTGAGATATAATCCTACACAGCAAAATGCACAGATGTGAAAATATAGTTTGCTGACATTTGACAAATGTCTACACCTGTGTAACGAGTACCCTAAGTTAAGATATAGCACGCTGCCTCATCCAGGAAGTTCTCTTGCCTCCTGGTCAGTCTGGGACTCCCAGAAACAACTTACATTCTACTTTCTTTCCTCGTTAATTAGTTTTGCCAGGACTTACTCTCATATTAGTGGAATTATAAGGCAGAGACTTGTGTCTGTTTTCTTTTATTCAACGTAACTTTTTTAAGGTTCATTTCTACTGTCGTGTGGGTCAGGAACTTACTCCTTTTGTTTATAAGTGATGTCCGGTTGCGTGCATAGGTCACAATTTTTTAAACCATTTTCCTAATGATAGACAATCCATTTTTTCTCTTTTGTCATCATAAATAAAGTGCTATTGAGATTCTGTACAAGTATTTCTGTGGATATACATTTTAATTGATTTAGGGAAAATATTTAGAAGTGAGATTTCCAGACCATAAGGTAGGCATATGTTTAACTATTGTAAGAAAATGCCAATCTTTAAATTTAATAACAACCTGCCAAGAATTTATCTCTACTGCTCATTTCATTTTATACTCAGAGCAGCAGGATATGACAGGCCCAACTGCTTCGCACTTTTCTTCCTTGATACTCTCAGTCTTTTTAATGTAGCCATTCCAATGCATAGCAGTATCATTTGCCTTTGACTTAAATTTTCATTAGATTAATAATTTTGAACGTATGTTCATGTGTTTGTTGCTCATTCATTTTTCCTCTGTTGTTAAGTGTTCATGTAAGTATTTACCCATATATCGTAAAAATACACTTTTTACTTTGGAAAAAATTTTAGACATCAAAACATTGAAAAAATAGAACAGGGAGTTTCTGTGTGCCCTGTATTTAGTTTTTCTCACTGAAAACATTTTATACAGGCATGGAGTATTTTTCAATATTAAATCAACATTGGTCTTAATTCCAAGTATTTTTTACATTTCACCAAAGTGTTTTAATGAATTTGTAATTTTTTCTTCCAGTACTCAGTCCAAGGTTCCACACTGCACACCCTTGTCAGCTCTGCAATGGCAAACCTTGTAGAGACCAAGCACCAACCTGCAGCCTAAAACCCGCTTACCTATTGCAAAGTGCCTCCACTGCAACTAACCCTGAATGCTGAGGTTTTAATTTAGACAAAACAACTCTCTGTTAACTTCCTTTGCTTTGAAAGAGAAATATAATAACACACATGCTCTAGGCTCACTGCCACTGCTCTGGGTGGTCTAATCTATGACAGTTAGTTAGTGTTTCCTCATTTCTGTAGAGGCTGCTAATCTTGAGACTGTAGGTCAGATATCTTATAAAATGTCCCTGGTGTGAAGTTGGCAGATATTTTTCTTTCCTGATTATGGTAGGTTTATAGAATGTTAAAAGGAATACCACAGAGGCCACATGTCCCCATATCATGTGAGAGGTATGTAGTTTCTCTATGACATCTCTAGTGATGTTAAGTTCTGTACTGGGTTAGAGTTTCTAAGCTCTCTTAAAGCACAGAACTAAGTTATATACTTTTTTTCCATGTATTTATTCATACATATAAATTTTATACCTATCATTTTGCATATATATTTAGTTAACATGAATCTAATTGATACCTCTCAATCTAATTGAGCACCACAGGATTCATCGTCACCTTCTGGTTTTGTCTACCCGTAACTTCCTTCTCCAATGGTAAAAGCCAGGCTCCCGCTGGCTACTGTTACTTACTCAACAGAAACTACAGGTAAAATGGCTTTAAAAAATTTAACTTGAATACCTACAAGAAACACATTTTCTTATTACATTAGCATTTACAGTGTAGAGTTGATTTTATTTCCAATGGTAATTTGTAGACAAAACATTTTCCAAAGTTACTCAGGTTGGGTTTTGCCCCATTTTTAAAGGACTGCTCCCTTGTTAATTATTTGTAAGAATGCCTCAACATATTCAACATAAGCTGTTTTTTTAAACTGTACATTTTGCAATTCTTTCCCAGAGTGTGGCTTATATTTTTATGTGCTTAATGATAACATCTAATGAGATGAGGTTTTAATGAAGTCTGGCTTATCAAATTCTCTTTTATGGTTAGTGCTTTTTAAATTTTGCCTAAAATGCCTTTTCCTATTTCCAGATCACAAATGTTTAAAAGATATTTTCTCCTTTTATAGATTTATACTTTATATGTGAGTCTTTAATCCACCTCACAAACTACTCTTTATAGATGATATTATGTATATGCTGAGGTTCAGTTTTACCAGTACAGATATCCATTTGATCGAGCGCCATTTGCTGAAGATTTGATTCCTCACTGAATATATAGGTGCCTTTGTAAAAACACTTTTACTGTATATTTATGACATCACATCTGGACTCACCGTCTCATTGATCTGTATTTTTGTTATCATTGTACATCTATCGTACCATGCAGCTGTATAATGTGTTGCCTGATGGTATTACCAAACTCAGTTGAAACCTTCTGACTTGTTTTTTAGAGTTCTGTTACACATATAAACCTTTTACATTGCTTCTGTATCTTGGGGTCAGCTTAAATACTACAAAGAGCTCTCTGGCATATTCATTGGAATTTCACTGATACTCCAAGTCAACTCACGAAGAGTTAACATATCTAAATTATTCAGTCTTTCAACCTATATGCATTTTCCCATTTATTTAGGTCTTCTTTAATTTCTCCCAACACTTTTTTTTTTATAGTTTTAGCCTAGGGTCTAAAACTACAGGGTCTAAAATTTCAGGGTCTTCTTTTATCACTTGCTAAATTTATAGTTATATTTCATTGCCATGGAAATGGTACTGACTTTTTTCACTCACTATTCCAAAACTTAGTTAATTGTATACATAAATGCGAATAGTTATTAGGATGGACTTGAATCCTAACATCTCACTGACTTCACTTAACTAATTTGAGGGGGGCACTTTTTAATATTTGTTTTGGATTTTTTTGATTCACTATGCTATCTTGTCATCTGTAAATAAAGATATTTTATTTATTCTTTTGTAAACTCTCTGCCCCCTATTACCATTTCTTATTTATTATAATGGCTGCAACCTATAATACAATGTTAAATCAACATAATGGGGAGAACTATCGCAAGTGATTTTATTTT